>APFE030862718.1:191533-204113 GCA_000404065.3 Pinus taeda | reverse complement strand
TAAAAGATAAGTGTAACAATGTTTTATTAATTACTTTGTTCAACTATTTGAACAAAGCAATTATTATATGAATGAATGGCTTTGTTTATCAAATAGAGTCATCTATATGCTTATTTGTGAATAGAGATTATCAAACATTGCACTTAGAAATAGAAATTCCCGGGATAGAATAGTTATTAATATTTTTGCTTCTTAGATTATATCATTCATCCATTACCAATTTATTAGAAAACCAATCACTCATCCATCCCTTTTTATTCATCATTGGGAAACTGGTCCGATTATCTCCAGTCAGAGCCACCACACCAAATGGAAAAGGAGTTGCATTAAGGTCTGGACCGGGTGGTTTTCCCCGATGTTGTTGCAATGATTTTCGAGGCATCAACACAACCTTAAATTTCAACATTTACCATGTGAAGAATATTTCTTCGTAAATGAAAAAGAAAACCCTTTGACTCACCAACGAATGTAATGGCAGTATTCACAAAGAAAGAAAAAGTGACCATTCTGCTGCCACATGCCTACATGCACATATGCACAAAAGCCTTGCAATTGCGATGGGTGCTCCATTACAAATACAGAAAATCCACAAGGGTGGAATTCCATCAATAGTTTCCTAAAAAATTCATTAAATATTCCATAGCAAGTTGTTGCCAAATTCTTGTCTTTTGGCTCTGATCGATCAAGTTCAGTTGTGTACAACTCCATGGCTTTATGCAAAGATAACAAAAGCATTCAATTCAAAGGAATGTGGAATGATATATCTTGTTGGCTAGCATCATAATTGACCATGGGTCGTTCATCTAATATAAGTACACCTGAAATTTGTACTTCTACATCTAACCAGGTCCATGGCTCTCCTAGATTTTCATTACCAGTCATACAACTTTCTATCTCACTAACAACATTAGAATTATCTCTTTCCATTAATAATGTTCTTCTTGTTCTATCCTTCAGACTTAGCCTCAGAATATGACACAATTTGACACATGTAACACAAAAGTTCTCTAAACATTGGGCCTCCTCTCTAAACTTTTGTGTTTGTATCAGTTTTTGTCATATTCCAACCATAAACATTGAAGGGAAAGGACATGCAACTATGAAACCAAGCCAAACAAAGCGAGCTCTAACTTGGAGACCTGTATGGATAAAAGTAAAAGAGATTTTTCTCTCAGGGTATTGATGAATTTAAACTTCTCCCACTCTAATAAGTTTATTTGTGGTTAACCATCTTATGCCCGAACCCCTATTATGGATGTCCACTACATGCAAAGATGAAAAATCCATCTCACATCAAGTTAATGCCTTTGATATATGGTATCAAATTTGACGCGTTTATTTGTTAGAAAAGCATAGCTTAGATATGCCAATGGAATATGCATGTAACAAATCACTAGGCATAAATTAACCAATAAAAGGAAATTTGAACTCAAATAACATAGTTGGGGAGAAAGCATGAGGCATTTCATTGCAACAATTCCCCTGTAGCAGGTATAAACAATAGAATAACCCATAAAGATGCATGTCGTCAAATACAAAACATTTGTGTTCCTTTTATACACCATTCCTAGCCTGATGTAACAAGTCAAACCCATGTAGTAGCCCACACAATTAGGTCACCCATTATATTACATTACAGAAGAGTTAATATGGTTTAATTACAAGAAACCTTCACACTCCAACAAAGTTCAAGGTATTTCTACTTCCATCACTCCTTGTCAACAAATTAAATTTGGAACATAATGTTGTGAGTCTTCATGTTGTTTCAAATCAAATCCCTATGAAAAGCATCATCCTTGAGTTTAGGAACTTGAAATAATACACATGCAAGGCTAGCTACAACATTAGGACAAACACCCAACGCACATGTGAAATACACCAACAAATTTGGAACAAACATACAACACCCATGTGCTATGTTGGTAACAACGTGTTATGAGTTTATTAAAGGCATAACCCATTATGCCCATGTCACATGCCCTCAAAATTGGAGAAATAATAAAAGCTCGTCATGGTCATGCATGCCTATAAAGAGCATAAGTGAAAGAAGTACAAAAAAATGATGTATGTAATGTATTTAGACAGTATTATTTGTGGAACATTGAGAGAATAAGTGAAAGAATCACAAAAGAAAATGATGTATGTAATGTATTTAGACTCTATTATTCATGGAACATTGAGAGCATAAGTGAAAGAAGCACAAAAAATAGTGTACGCGATGTATTTAGACTCTATTACTCTTAGAACATTGGGTGCATAAGTGAAAGAAATGGCCAAAAAAATGAGTTACAATGTCGCAAATAAATCTTCACCAACTACATAGAAAAAGGGCCCACAACAATGAAACTATGCCAAAGCAGACCCATTTGACTTGACCACCATCATGGAAAAATCATAAGCACTATGCCCCAAAATTCATGAACGAGGTGTTTGTTATATGAAGATACAATGAGTAGCTTCAAACAAAGACATGAGTATCCATGAATATTGTCATTTTGATACAACCAGGGCTTCATGTGAAAATTTTTAGTGCGTGCCCTTTTCCCTTTGAATAATGAGACAATTTTCAATGCATGTTTCCCTCTCTGAACAATGAGACAATTTTTAGTGCGTGCCTTTTTCCCTCTGGACAATGAGAGACAGGGTTTGGGTTTAAGTTTAAGTTTCAGTGGTACATTGTCATGCTTTTGAAGGTGACATGGGCCTCGTGCTTTCCTCCCCTAAATGACCAATGGTGGTTTTGAGTGACGTATTTTATACTTGCTGTACAAAACCAATGGATTGGATTGGCGGGGAAGTCTAGGTGATATCCAATTTTGCCATCCAACTCCCATTATTTTGCAAAGGAGAAAAAGCTTGACATATTTTGATAGCAAATTATTTTTGGTTTTCCTTTGCTATGATGTTGAAATATTGAAATTGAAAATCGTGAAGGCCCATATTCAAGGGATGTGGAAGGCCCAAATCTCTCCAGATCATGAAGACCCATCTTCATATGGATGGGAAAATTGAGAGCAGACAAAAATTTGTCAAAATGAAATCGTTCGTGAAGAGAAGGGTCACCGAAATTTGTCAAAATGAAATCATCGTTCATGAAGAGAATGGCCATCGAAATTTGTCAATAATCATGTAGAGAAGAGGCATCTTCACATGGATTTGTAAGAAACAAGAGAAAGGGGGTGAATTCATAAAACACTTGGTTTGAAATATGAATATTTTAAAGTTGTATGTGTGTGAGAGAGCTATTGGTTGATGTATTGAAAGGAACTTCTCTTCTGCACATCTTGAAAGGAAGTTTTACTTTTAAATGGGGGAATTTGTTATGAAATGCCTATTGTAAAGTTTCCTATGTCAGTGTGAGAAATTGATTCTATTCTCCATGTCTAGTTGTGTTTTGCTCATTGTCCTTGACAAAAATACGGATGGATGGATGATCACAATAAGAATTGCATTGGTGCCACAATGCGATGAGCTGAGCAAAATCAGAGACACAGAGGATAGAAATGTAATGGTGAGTGAGAGAGTCACATATATCATCTCCCCAATCTATAGTTGATTTTGGCCAAAAAGATTAAAATCTTTCTATAGGAAATTTGGTTAGATGATTGAATCACAGTCAGCAATGCAATCAAGATGTAGAAAAAAATATACCTAAAAAGAAAAGAACTTATTATAAGATGCAGAGGCTCTTACTCCATGGGTGAAAACAAGTTGTAGTTTCATATTTTCAACTGACCTTTTGGATAAATAGCCTAGAATGTGCATTCATATCCATGGACATACAAACACAAAAGACGCGAAAGAAAAACAAAGTTTTAAATGATTTTTCCATACCCATAATAGTTTTATTTGAAAAGCCACTATGTGGTTGAGATAAAAAACTTAGTTTGCCTCAGAGTGGTGACGTACAAGCATACGTTTTGTCCCATGACATGATACCTGACAATATGCAAGGATGATCTTGTGAGGAGCTACACAACCTCACCTTTACTGTCTTTCACTGCAATCCAAATTCATATGTGCCACTTGGATCCAGTGAGGATTCACTTGCTAGGTATTACCCTAACTTTGAAGGTTGAAGCACACTATTCCAACTTGGTTCCCTATTCTAATAGATTTTTTCCCTTATCTAACAAATACAAAAGAGCTAAAATCTCCCCCAAATTGTGGCATGGAAATAAATAGTCTTTTATACCACTATGTCTTCAAATTTTCCTTTTCAATTCAAATCCTAATATTTTCCTGCCCCTCTTTGCATGAAATATATTCTCCATTATACAAATTCTCTGTTAAACAACACCATATACTCTACAAATTACTCCTAAAATTAGATCCAGAAAGAGACTTAGCCAATAATTGATGAATTCAACAACCTAGCAAAGCATGCAATAGATAGTCTTCTAACTACTTGTCTCCAAATTTTCCCTTTGAATTCAACTCCAACAAACAAACAAATATATATATATATATAAGATTGAATTATTGAGCAATGTGCTATAGGACATATTGATATCTTTATTAGATAGCAGGTAAAATCGTAAATGTTAGAGATTTTATCTAACTGTTTAGATATGGACATGAATCTAAGAACAACTGCAATTATTGTTAACATATTCCAATCAAGCAGAAACTCTTAAATTCCATCAAGGACTTGATGTACTAAAAGACAAGTGTTTGAAAGGTGACAGTGATCAATATCTCAATGGGGGTTATCTAGTCCCTCCTTCAAACTCCCCTACTTACAAACCTAAAGCTTGCCAAAATATGTTAAAGGATAAATATTGAAGGAACTAAAAGGCTGATTTACTAAAAGACAAAGGTTTTTGAGAGGTGACAGTGATCAACAACTCAACAACGGTTATCTAAACCCTCCTTCAAACTCCCCCTAATTACAAACCTAAAGCTTGACAAAATATGTTAAAGTCTAAATGATGATTAAAGGGTTCAAATATAAGGAGTTGTTTTTTGTGTAATGGAGGGGTTAAGAGACTTAAGATCCATGTGCCCACTCACATGAAGTACCAAAGCGTTAAGACAGGAAACCATTCCCATAATAATTATCATATCATGAGGGAAATGTGGAGGATAGGACTTAAACATCCTCACCTTCTAATCTTATGCATATCTATTTGATTCATTCTCTAAAGAACTATAGTTTGGTGGAAATGGATCCTGCATGTGGGATTAGTTGATTCATCCAAGGGTGAACATTGGTCCTATGTGACATTAAAGCAAGCCTTGGTGAGAGGGATAAGGGTTCAACTATATAATGATTACAATTGTCTATGGTTAATGGGTTTGAGGTTAGGCTAATACCCTTTTATGCTAGAACCATTATGAGAATTACATTAGAATTATAGGTGGGCTTTGGCTATGAGTGAGGGTTAAATATTGGTAACTCAGTTTTATGTCCTTCTGCAGGATTATCGGTGAATTTTTTGCTAGAATTTCTGGAAATATTACGTAGTGTTTCCTGGCATAGAGGGAAAGGGAGGATGAACCTTAGGTCTCCATGACCATTTCTAGAGGGAATTAGTTGGAAATGGCCTCAAATATGGAGTCTATAAAAGATGGTTGGGTGCACATTGGTTCACTTGAACCTCCCTCTAGAGGTTGAGTTATCTCCCACTCTCAACCTAGGCAACACCTCTGTAGACTCTATCTCCTTTTCCATACATCATTCTATGGATACACCCTAACTTCTCATATCTCAATGCTGTTGGAAGGCCCCACTAAAGACAAACATGTGGGTATGTACTTTGATACTAGCTCTACAACAATGAAATATGAAGACTTAGAGGCCAACAACCTATGTGGACCTAGTATCTAAAGCCCAAAATGGGCATTACATTTTTAATTTATTTTAGTAACCTAGTGTGTTTATTGAGTACTATTTACATGATGCCAGTATGTTAAGTAGTGTACCTATGGACTTCTAAGAGGCAAATATGGATAGGCCTCCATAGAATATGTTTTGGCTACTTCAGCCTTCATACTTAGATGGGAATTCCAGGTCATGGTTGCCCAGGACTACGTATTGTTTGTGAACTCAAGTTGTATGGTATGGTCATAGATTTTTTAGAATAAACTCTACCTACCGGCCTTGAATAAAAAACACTTTATTTTACACTGATCTGGTAGTTTCCTTTTTTGATATCTTGTAAATGACACTGCATTTTTGGTCCTAAAATTTACTACATCACCCGTTTTATCATGACTGTTTGTCACTTGGGCGAAACAATTTCTAATGGCATCTTGACAATGTAATGAGAACACACCAGGAATAAACATCTTAGCCTTTGATTTCTTCATTCTGTGGTCTATAGGCTTCAGAGTCTCACATCTGGAAACTACAATTTTTGGGGTTGAATACTGGAATAACCAATTTTCTTTTAGGATTGGACCTTCTATAGATGCTTGTCCAACTGAATCGTATTTTGGACTAGTTGATGATAATTGGTCATTGTCATTTCAACATAGATTCGTTTCTGATTCTGATCAAATCTCTTTAGGGTGTAAATATATGCATTTACTACAAGCTCATTAGATAGTCTTCCATCACCTGATCGAGGGGATATTTCTGCAAACGAGAAATATTCATCAAAATCATCTAAGGTTGCCACTGAAGACATAGTTTTATTTCCTATTGATTTCATTTTGAAACACATAACATTGTCTTCACAAACTCTTTCATATATTATACTTGAATCAAAACTTGGGCAGTGTGCTGGAAGTTCCATAGCAAGTTCTAGAAATTCATATTTGGGGCAAATATGATCCTAGAGATACGTTGTGTTGAGAAATTTTTCTCCCCATTGTGGCATATGTCCTTTGTATATTTCAGGCTACAGGTCCATTAGTGTCCACAAGCTTTCAACCTCCACTGGTGCTATATCAAACACAGATTGTTCTACTCTAGGAGCATCATCATGTCATATACTAGGGAACCTTCAAAATGCATATTATACCTTTTGTTGTTTTTTTGTTCCAAGTAAGGTGACTAACCTATTTTGGGAAGTGATTTAGGAAAGGCTCTTCTATTCATGTTCAAAGCTTCATTACATTTACCATGTTAATGTTACCTTTTTTGCGCACACGAGTCATTTTTTGGACAAATTCAGGTGTAAGAATGTCTTTATTGTTCTTTCTTGAGACAATCTGAATCATATATAGGAGGTCCAGTAAAAATACAATATATGACCTACCTTCATTACATTTACCATGTTATTGTTCCCTTTTCGGCACATACGAGTCATTTTTTGGACAAATTCAGGTGTAAGAACGTCTTTGTTGTTCTTTCTTGAAACAATCTGAATCATATATAGAAGATCCATTAAAAAAATACAATGTATGACCTAGGTCTCCAGTGTTTGAGTTGTATGTAGATGTTCTTGTTATCAATGGAACAAAGACATTTCCTGGATCCCATGTTTCCATTCCAATTCTAACTTTTCATTAGTTTTGACTTCATGAGTTAGATTCACCACAGGATCAGATGCATAGATATCCACCTTTTTAAATTGAATACACCATTGTTATTCCTTCTCATCACAATTTCCATTTTCACCCAATATTTAAAATTTTTGACAAAATCCATGGTATTCAAAACTATAATTGAAAAATAGGGAGCAACTAACCTTCACTTTACCATACAGATCAGCCAGAGGTATGGACAAATGATCATCATCAGATTTCAGCATAGGAATCACATTATTATTTTTCTCAAACTCATATCAAAATTATGTATTGTTGTAGTTACCAATGGCTCCATTGCCCCTGTTTTCAAAAAATTTAGATTCCTCTACCTTCAAGGCTTCACAAACCTTCTCTTCTACCATACAACTCGATTCATTACCTGCATTCAAGGTTTCGTTCCACCTTTCATTGAAAATATAACCATCTGATGGATCTTCTATGTCATTAGGCTTCGGGAAGTGTGACATGATCCTTTCCTTCTATAGTGGATTTCCCAGACAGGGTACAAAGCTAGGGGATATCTTCTTGATTTGTTCATTTCTGATGCTAGAAAAGGCTCGATCCTTATTGTTGTCAACTGTGGGAAAATTGTCAGATTACGGTACCCTAATCCATAACTATCATGAAGGAGCTCTAGAATAGCATCATGTTGAATGCCATTTTGACAACCCCCATTGTGTTTGTAGGCTAAGTGTTCTTCTACAAGATAACAAGGGCCTTGAAAATTTGGTTGTACATAATCATGAGTGCCACATTTCTAGAAGCTACTTTCCATCAACCTTCACATTAATATGACCAAATCTATGAGTGTCAGGAAGGCTTCCTTAAAAAATATTTGAGAAGTTATGAAGTGTTATGTTTTTAAACTAAGGAGAAGCAAAAAGAAGATTGTCATGTTCAGTCACATCAGTCTTTGAATTTCCATCCACCATTTCAAATTTGTCATCATCATCTTCCTTAGTGACATTGAGTTTACCTATTATTATCGGATGTTGATCAGATGAAATAGGTGTGAAGGATGATGCTTTATTCTTTGGACCTTTACTTACCAATCTCTTACAGAGATCGATTCCAAGAGGCAATGGAACATGAGGGGCCAAAATGGAGAGAAGCACACATCATGATCAAAATTTGAAAACCTAAGTGCTCAATTCTTAGAACAGCTACAATATTCAAATTTTTGACTAAACATAGAAATGTCATCAAAACAAGCAAACCTATACAAACCTATACACATACATTAGATTTACAAACTATGATTATTATCAAAATTCAAGACAATTATTAGAAAAACTCAACAAACCTATACCTGTACATTAGATTTACAAACTACAATTATTATCAAAATTTTCTCACCATAAAATATAAAATAAGTTTTTCAAAAATTATGGGAAGCACTTTTTCGGAAAAGTATGTCACTCAAGCCTACCTCTGCCCATGATAACAATTATATTTGTGCAATCTCTATGATTTCTGAAGTTTCCATGAACAACCAACAAGACCAAAAGGGCAGAAGAATTTCATATTTAGCAAAACAAAGGAGAACAAGGCTTCTATGTCTAGAACTAACAACTGAATACCCATGTCCATGAAGCCCCTTCCCTTGTAACCTTTGAAAACATTTGAGGAACTCCTATTTTCGTTCCCACCATTGCATAATAGCTTAATGATCTAACTAGTGACCTCCATTTTCACAAAGTTGAATAAAAAACCATGAATATTTTAGCTAAAAAGCAATTATGCAAACCAAAACAAACAAAAAGGATTAATACATAAAATTAGATTCCATAAAAATATTATTAAAATTTGTGGAAGTATTGGTTCATTGGTGAGCTCCATAGTATTAATCATTCTATGAATGGTGTGGCCTTATACCACTAGAATGGCATGAGTTTCATAGGGATAAATTTTGGTGAAAGAACCAAAAAACCCACTTAAATCAAGTATAAAAACAAAAAAGCATACACATTTCCACTGCTCCTGGTGATTTTGAAGAGGGACCATGGAATAGAATTATAATTGACTTTAATAGGGTGACCAATAATCATGCCAACCATTGGGATTATAGGTCTTCAAGCAGAATCTGCCACCATGGCTATCTAGTTTGTTTGACATGTAGAAGGATCCAACTTCATCTCCTCCAGGAAAAGGTATAGTTTTCCATGAATATTCTTCCTCTGCCACTGAGATCCACCATAATATTAGTCTATCATGCCTTTTCAAAAGAAGCCCTACACCACTACATGATCAGAGGTTGGCACTACAATGGCAGAAGGTGCCAAGGGAGGTATTGTGTCCTGCATGTAAAACCAAAATTATGCTTTAAAAGGAACTATCATTGGTGAGTTTTCTGAGCAGTGCTTCCTTTTATTTAATGGAGGGAAGCCACCATTGGTTTTCAGACTTTGAATGTTGGACACCCAAATTGTGGCACATAATTTTTTAATGCACCAACATAGAAAGGTGGGAAATAAATAGTCTTCTATGCCAGTCTATCTTCACATTTTCCTTTTCAATTCAAATCCTAATATTTTCCTTCCCCCATTTTCATGAAATATATTCTCCATTATACAAAATCTTTGATAAACAACACCATATGCTCTACAATTTACTCCTAAAATTAGCTCCAGAAAGAGACTTAGCACATAATTGATAAATGCAACAACCTAGCAAAGCAGGCAATATATAACCTTCTAACTACTTGTCTCCACAGTTTCCCTTTGAATTCAACTCCAACAAATATATATTATATATATTAATTATACATTACATACATACATACATACATACATACAATACATAACATACATACCATTACATATACTATATTATATATATTCAATATATATATATATATATATATATTTATATATATATATAGATAGGGATATACATATACATATATAGATTTAATTATTAAGCAATGTGATACACGACATATGGATATCTCTTTTAGATAGCAGGTAAAATATTAAATGTTAGAGATTTTCTCTAACTGTTGAGATATGGACATGAATCTAAGAACAACTACAATTATTGTCATCATATTCCAATGAGGCAGAAGCTCTTAAAGTCCATGAAGGACTTAATGTACTAAAATATAGGTGTTTAAAAGGTGATAGTGATCAACAACTCAATGGTGGCTATCTAATCCCTACTTCAAACTCCCCTACTTACAAACCTAAAGCTTGCCAAAATATGTTGAAGTCTAAATGTTAGAGCAAAATAAAAGGCTGACGTACTAAAAGACAAAGGTGTTTGAACTGTCACACCGATCAACAACTCAACATCGGTTATCTAAACCCTCCTTCAAACTCCCTCCAATTACAAACCTAAAGCTTACCAAAATATGTTAAAGTCTAAATGTTGAAGCAAACTAAAAGGCTGATTAAAGGATTCAAATATAAGGAGTTGTTTCTTGTGCAAAGGAAGGGTTAAGAGACTTAAGCTCCATGTGGCCACTCACATGAAGTAGAAATTCATTAGGAAAGTAAACCCTTCCCATAATAATTATCATATCATGAGGGAAATGTGGAGGACATGACTTAAATAACCTCACCTTCTAATCTTATGCACACCTATTTGATTCATTCTCTAAAGAACTATATTTTGGTGGAAATGGGCCCCACATGTGGGATTAATTGATTCACCCAAGGGTGAATGCTAGTCCTATGTGACATTAAAGCAAGCCATGTTGAGAGGGATAAGAGTTCAACTTTATAATGATTACAATTGTTTGTGGTTAATGGATTTGAGGTTAAGCTAATACCCTTTTATGCCATAATGATTGTGAGAAATCCATCAGAATTACAGGAGGGCTTTGGCCTTGAGTGAGGGCTAAATATTGCTAACTCAATTTTATGTTCTTCTGCAAGATTATGAATGCATTTTTTGGTGGAATTTATAGAAATATTATGTAGTGTTTCCTGGAATAGTGGGAATGGGAGGATGAACCTCAGGCCCCCATGACCATTTTTAGAGGGAACTAGTTGGAAATGGCCTCAAATATGGAGTATATGAATGATGGTTGGGTGCACATTGGTTCACTTCAACCTCCCTCTAGAGGTTGAGTTATCTTCCACTCTCAACCTAAGCAACATCTCTGTAGACTCTACCTCCTCTTCCATACATCATTCTGTGGATACACCCTAATTGTTGATATCTCAAAGATGTTGGAAGGCCCCACTAAAGACAAACATGTGGCTATCTACTTTGCTACTAACTCTACAACAACGAAATATGAATACCTAGAGGCCAACAACTTATGTGGACGTAGTAAGTAAAGCCCAAAATGGGCATTACATTTTTAATTTCTTTTAGTAATCTAGTGTGTTTGATCATTCTCATTTACATTATGCCAGTATGTTAAGTAGTATACCTGTGGACTTCTAAGAGGCAGATATGGATAGGCCTCCATAGAATTTTTTTTGGCTACTTCATCCTTCATCATTAGTTGGGAATTTCAGGTCATGGTTGCCCATGACTACATAATTTTTGTAAACTCAAGTTGTATGGTATGGCCATAGCTTTTCTAATATAAACTCTACGTACAAACCTTGAATAAAGCACTCTGTATTTTACACTGATCTGGCAGTTTCCTTTTTTGATATCTTGTAAATGACAGTGCATTTTTGGTCTTGAAATTTACTACATCGGCCATTTTTTCATGACTGTTTGTCACTCGGGTGAAACAAATTCTAATGGCATCTTGACAATGTAATAAGAACACACCAGAAACAAACATCTCAGCCTCTAATTTCTTCATTCTATAGTCTATAAGCTTCAGAGTCTAACATCTGGAAACTACAATTTTGGGGGTTAAATGCTAGAATATAGGCCAATATAAGGTATTGTAAACTTCACCTAGTGCAATTTTTTTCGTTGATGTAGGAGATTCCTGCGAAGTGAAATATGTTTCTCTATATGGTTGCTATCAACTAGATCATGTAATATTAACCATGTCTTAGATAGAGGAGGAATGACCTATTATAGAGTTTTGTGAACCCAACGTTTCAGACTGCCAAGTGAGTCCATCATCAGGGGATGTGACAATATATATTCTTCAACCTTAATGATGTATCCATGAGCTATGTTTAGGGTATAT
>APFE030862718.1:180248-191099 GCA_000404065.3 Pinus taeda | reverse complement strand
TATGTAAAGACTATTCTATTAAAATAAAAGGGGAAAATATTTACAAAGAGGTTTGAACCTCTGAGGGGGCTATAGCCTGCCCTCTACCCAATTGTCTGTTACAGGAACCTCTTTCCATCCATTTACAAAAATGAGACTCATGGAGGTGAGAATTCTGATGAACTTGAGAAATCCAACACTGATCTGAGCTAAGTAAGTTCAAGGCTCTAGAAGAAGCCATGATTACAAAAAGCTTTCCTTTACCATCACTATTACAAAATTCTTGATAACCAGAATTATGTCCTGGGGACTGTGAAATTTCATGCTGTTGAAATAAGAAGCCCTGCATATTGAGAATTTCACACAAAAACCAAAAAACATGTAATTTGTTGCATTATTGCTGAATCCAAGAGTAATTAGTCCTGCGGAGGAATGCCCGAAGCGTTGTCATTTGCCTGGTTGGGGAAATTTACCCAAGTTATCATCGCATTATCTGCAACTTCCATCGAATTGCCTTCTGGAGGGAGAACCAAGTTCAAAACATTGCGAGAGAGGCGAGCAGGCTCACAATCAATGATTGGTTCATGAGTCGAAGCTGGCTGAGGATGAAGGTCTTCCTGTTGGCCCTCCTAGTGTAGAGCAGCTGAGTCATTGAGGACGACACCAGCCAAGCTACCTTGAAAATCGCTGGAATTATGAGAATGAGATTGATCCCTGGAGGTTTCCTTCGAGTTATTAAACTCAGCTTCCTCCTCCGAGAAAATAATAGTAACAGTAGCTGAGATGAGCGGCTTATTGAGCCTGCTTCTGAACTTAAACCGGGTCGAATGAAATGAGCTATTCAGGGTAGGTCCAGAACTGTCAGACGGCGAAGAGGAAGGAGAGGCCGAGGCTAACGGAGTTATACGCTGAGGGACAGAACCACCACGACCCCGAGAGCCTCCACGAGACCCTGAATTGCTGCCACGCCTAGGAGTGCCGTGACGACTGACCATGATTGAATGAATTTGCAAATTGAAGGAACCGAGAGACAGACAATTATGGTGAAGCGGCCAGACACAGAGAAAAGGGACCCGGTTTGAGGACCAGACTCCTGAGTAGAGGACCCGAATATAGAATTTGCAGTCTCTGGAATGAACCCACAAACAAACCCAAGCAGAGATAGAAAAATCCCGAAGCACTAACCAGATTCTATCATAAAAGACCCAACCATACCATCTAACAGAGACAAATGAAACAAAATACTTATAACTGACATAGACTGAGAAGATTAACTCAATAAACCATACACCGGCGGAGAATTCCAAATACCTGAACCGGTTCAGTCGAGACTAGTTAAGGATCCATGGGGGCATCCAAATTTGCTGAGTTGCGCAAGGGGGCTGAGGATCTGACCATTAGATGCGAAACACAGTAACAATTCCTGAAGACCTCATCTCATTTAAGCAGTGGTGAATGCATTCCAGACTGTAATTACTCGCCTGCATCCCTCGGGTACATGGAGCCATTACTACCTGTAAATTCCAAGCCTCGAACCGCCCGAACCAGCAAGTGGGAATGCCAGCTGCGTGATCCGCATGCAAGGCATTTAACACCTCATTAAAGCACTCGCATCCGGGTAACCAAATATAAATATTATTACTCATCAATTAATTATTCGCTTAATCAAATTTAAAAATAAAAATAAATAAATAAATAAAAAATAAAATAAAATAATATAAATAAAAATAAAAATAAAATTACATATTATTAATCAAACTCTTTTAATTAAAAATATAGAATTAAATTAAAAATTAAAAATAAAATAGAATAAAGAAAATAAAATAAATAAATAAATAATAACTTAATAATATAATAAATAAATAAATAAATAAAGCAAATAATAATTAAATATTAATTAAACACATTAATAAAGTAAGTAAATCATTACTCAAAATAACTAATTTATATTATAATAATTATAAACATAACAATTAAACCTATAAAATATAAAATTAATTAATTATCCTATTTATCCCTTTAACTTTTTTATTAAATTAATTAATTAATCCACCTATCTAACTTAATAATTAGCTAATTAAAACACAATAATAAATAAATCAATTAATTAATCATAAATTAAAAATAATTAATTAATTAATTAATTATTAATAATAATATATGATATTAAACATTAAACATTAATAAAATAATAAAATAATAATAATAATAATAAAAAGGGCTGACCTAATTTCTCACATCATTCCTTAATAACCTATATATATATACCCTAAACATAGCTCATGGATACATCATTAAGGTTGAAGAATATCTATTGTCGCATCCCCTAATGATGGACTCACTTGGCAGTCCGAAACGTTGGGTTCACAAAACTCTATAAGAGGCATTCCTCCTCTATCTAAAACCTTCCTCACCTGTATGGATTCATTATTTATTAACCATGTCATTGGAACCTAGAGATAATTATGAACTTCAAGTTCAATTTTCTCTTGAACATGGAATTCTTGCAATGTTGAGTATCGTATCTACATAGAGATTGTCTTACTCTTCCGGTGCATTTGACATTTGCTCAAATGGAAAATTGATGTCATTCTAAATAACATTTACATTTAGAAAATGATTAAGAGGGTCACTAGAAAGACAAAAGTTTCTATAAGTTTGGATTCTATATAGTATTGGGTTGAGAACTTATGTAATCCATTTGTTTCTAGTTCAATACCAAAACAACGTCAAAGGGATGTCATAATGGTTTCTCGAAAAAATCATTTCATAAGACTGTGTTGAGTGCCAAAAAGTTCAATCTCTTTGCATGGTTGATTCCTATTTGGGTAACATGTTTAATGGATGGGGTTGTCTTTGCACAGTGTTCTACTTTTTTCATAAAATAGGGCAGCAAGGTGGATAGTGATTATTGGACATACTGAGATCCCTCCTACATCCTTGCAGTGTTTCATAGCCTTTAGTATTATTGTGCTTGTGCCTGTGTCTAATTAGATCTTTGTTCCACTAGCCAATATTTTTATAGGTCTCAAGCACGACATTACGATGCTCCAAAGGATAGGATTTGGGACATTTGTTTATGTTCTTGCCATGATAGTTGTAGCACTCACAGAATTCAAATGAATTAAAGCATCAAAGGATAATGATTTAATAGACTTGCCCAATGAAAACATTCCAACAATTATCTTCTAGTTGCTTCAACCATACATCCTTAATGGCATATGAGAAATCTTTGTAATTAGGTCAAGTACAAGCAACAATGAAGTTTATGAAATTTGGGGCAAAACTAGACACCTTCTACATTGAAGAAGCGACCAGAGGAAATGGAAAAGGGAAACCTTATAGACAATATTGAGATCTTATTCAACTCATGAATCCTTCATGATTGGAAGGGTTCAATCATCACATTGTAGACAACCAAGGCTCTCTTGCCTTGATCTGAAGATCTCGAAATTGTCAATTGGTGCATTAACACAACTGCATGTAAAGCAATGGTGGATCCGTCAAAGGTAAAATGGTCTTACAACCATGGTAGACGCAAAAAGTATTATAATACATTAGAGAGTGTTTCAAGCCCTTCATTGAGTGAAATTCATAGTCGAAGATACTACATCAACCCAAGGATTCAAATGATTTTTTGTGATTGTCGGATTTTCATTTGAAAAACTATATGAGAGGGGTATAACCATGTTAGAACACTTTGGAAGTGTTATGTCTTGTTTAATATTCTTTTGGATATTTAGAATATTATTGAATTCTTGATTCAATTCAATGGGGTAAGTTTCTCTAATGGATTTCCCAACAAACATTTGTGATGATAGAACAAATAATGTTTTCATGTTGGATTTTTTTAGAATTTCAGCAATTATTGCAAGCTACTCTATGAAATCTTGCTCCATTAGGAAACACGGTGCGTGTTACAAATTTGGACCCAGATTTGTAGTTGCTGGTCCTAAATTGTTAAATTTAGAAACTAGGGCCAAACTCCACCTTGGACAGCTCTTATGATGCAACTGATATTTTTATTGGATTCCTCCTTCCGAGTGGTGTAGGATTGATCAAAATATCATCTCATTCTAACATGTACAAATTGAATTGTGAATTTATTTCTATTATGGACAAATAGTCAAGGTTAGCCAACAAACTTATGTAGGCTGAAAAGCCCAAAAGACATGTCTTTTCATCCTCAACATTGCATATAAATAGAAGGTGAATCTACATCATTTGGACATAATTCATTCTCACACATATCTCTCTCTCCTCATCTGGTTGGGTCATACAACTTCAGGGCATCCTTCTTCTCCTCCACACATGCAAAGTTTGACTGCAATTTTATGTTTTGGGCACTGACCGAATTTCAAGAAGGTTTGACCAACATTGGCGAGACAACAGTTGACTGAGTTTGACTACATTTTTCTTGGGGAGTATTCTTTTTGGGCAGGTTGCATTTCTAGGCATAGAAATCGAGGCATTCAGAGTTGTTTGATGACCGTTGACCACAGGTTTGACTCTATGTTGACCAAGTTTTACTGATATTTTTATGACTATTTTGGGTTGATTCAGACTATCCTTAAAGGCTGAGTTGACTAGGTTTGACCAAGCTAATTTGGAGGAGATATTCTACCATGCTGACCAGCATTGACTTTCTGGTTAGGGCATCCTATTGACTACTATTTGATTGGACAGATTTTGACTGTGATTGGGAAAATAAATTTGTATGTTGTACTCTCTCTCTACTAAACTTTTGAGGAATAATAAGAAGACTTGATCAAAGGGTTTTTCCCTGGCATCCACCAAATGTCCTATTGTCTTGGCTTGTCTTCTAGTTATTATTTATGTCCTATCTGCATTTTACTACATGTTAAAGTGATTGCTAATCTGGAAATTGATATTAGGCTAATAAGAAAATTGAAGTAGAATTACTCTTAAGCATAGAACATACCATTGTTATCTAAACTTAACATGGTATCAGAGATGAGGCGAAGACAAAGCCCAAGCAAGAGTGAGAAGACAAATCAATGAGATCTATTGATCAAGGATAAGAGTCAATGGCCTCCACATCATATTTCAAATATGATGGCAATATTCATGATAAGTCTGATTATCATGCATGGAAGATGTCTCTTGATTTGACTTTAGAAGAGAAAGATGTTATGGACTATGTGAAAGGAAAAATTACTGAACCTCCTTCAA
The DNA here is from genome assembly GCA_000404065.3 of Pinus taeda. NCBI lineage: Eukaryota > Viridiplantae > Streptophyta > Pinopsida > Pinales > Pinaceae > Pinus > Pinus taeda. The sequence goes on along the minus strand of APFE030862718.1, from coordinate 185,927 downwards.
ATGTACTAGTTACTGCTAAGACAAAAAAAAAGGAAGGTGAATTCAAAGTCAAGAATATCATCAGGGATTTTGTTCATAAGCATTTAGTTGCTTACATCTCCGATTTGAACACATAAAAGGATATATATGATAGGTTGGTTGGCATGTTCAAATATAGCAATGCAAACTAAGTCCTTTTTCTTAAGAACAAGTTGAAGGACATAAAGAAGGGAAAATGTGAAGATATCCAATCCTACTTCATGAGGATTACTGACATAAAAAAATGATTTAGTTTCAATTGGGGAAGTTATGATGACAATGAGCTCACTCACATTGCCCTTGGAGGTCTCCCTCGTGAATGGCATGTGTTCAACACTACTATCCTCAACAATGGCATGATTCCAGGTTTTGAAGAATTGTTGACTAAACTTTCTCAAGAAGAAACCATGATAATGGAAATGGACATGCCTTCAAAATGGAATGATCCTACTACATTCTCCACTATGCTAAAAGGAAGAACAATGTAGGTTCAAAGAAGCAATGTCAAGGAAGACTGAGATTCTAAAGTGGAAGGAAGGGAAGATGCTTCATTTGTAACAAGTTTGGCCACTATGCTAGGGAGTGTCCTAATAGAAGGGATACACCTCATGATGATGATTACAACAACCACAACAATTTCAGGGGCAACAATAATCAAAGGAATGGCAGGTTCAACAACAAAGGAAAAAGGAATGTGTTCATTACTCAACTTGGAAATGATTGACCTCCCAAAATACCAAGAAACTCTAGGTATGATGAATCTAATCTTGTAAATAACAAGAAAAAAGAATTTTATCTTATATCTGACCAAGATTCAAAAATGGAAGGAAGGGAAGATGCTTCATTTGTAACAAGTTTGGCCACTATGCTAGGGAGTGTCCTAATAGAAGGGATATAGCTCATGATGATGACTACAACAACCACAAAAATTTCAATGGCAACAACAATCAAAGGAATGGTAGGTTCAACAACAAAGGAAAAAGGAATTCTTTCGCTACTCAACTTGGAAATGATTGACCTCCCAAAAGATCAAGAAACTCTAGGTATGATGAATATAATGTTGTAGATAACAAGAAAAAATAATTTCATCTTATATCTACACTTTCTACAACCTCTCCTCTAGACACCATAGGAAATTAGTTGATTGATAGTGGTGCCTCAAGGTAGTTCACTAGGTACAAGGAGGCTCTTTCAAATTTGATAGAAAGGGATATGTACATGATCGAAAGAGGAACCTAGTATCTATCTCAGTGATGGAAGATGTTATCACCTAGATTGAACCTTAGGCTAAAAGAAGGTCATGCCAGGGTAACCACAAACCACGCTTAGCCAAGTAGCTAGCCCTGCTAGGCCAGGAGAGGGTTCTCTCCATAAGGATCTCAGCCAATATGACTAGATCAAGAAAATGATTGTAGGCTAGGTATAGTAGCATAGGTTTTGATTTTATTTTGAAGGGTTTTTGTTGGATCAGGGGGAGGCAAACAGTTAGGACAAGGAGATTAGGTCAAAACTGCAAGGTGTTCGATGGGGAAAGGTGGGCACAAGGCTCAGAACTCTAGTGTTTAATGGGTGAAATGATTCAAGAAAGGTTAGGAGGTAGAAAGAGCATGTAAGCAAACATGGGTTCTTCCTAAACTAAAGAAAACATAGACTCTGAATATTTTCCCAAAACAGAGCATACATATTTATGGGTTCTGCCTATCAACTTGAAAACATCCACTTAAAGAGTATGAAATGATGAAATGGAGTCAAAAGTACATTTTAACACATGAAAACATAAGAAAAAATTAACTGAACATCATACCACATGGATCCCAAAGAAATAACTGCAATTTTTCATTAAGCTCTTGCTAAAATGGATACAAAAGGATGTCTACTCAATGCATAAGCATCCAGTTGAGCCCAAACCTTTATAATGAGAAAGAATAAGAAGATATATAAATTGATTCAACCTCCCCCATCCTCAGGGGCTGAATCCCTAATATGAGGAGCTAATCTAAGTGAAACTGAACAAGAAACTGGAATCTAGGCATCCTAATAACTTACCTCTAAAAGTGAGGAAACTCATTCATTTGTCCTCAAGATAACTTTTAATATAATGAATCTACCTTCTAGTACTTATTATCCATTATATTTACATGCCTAGTAATCATTTACATCATTAAAACACCATCCATGAGAGGAAACCCAAAATTTTAGTCAAGGCACAGTGAAATGGAAACTCAACACAATTTTTCTACTATGTGCAGTGCCCAAGCTCTATGCGCAGCGGTTTTTTTAGGGCCATTTTGGAGGCCTTCCCAGTGTCCAAATTGAGATCATGATAGCTCATTAGAAATCCCTTCAAGTCTTCTTTTCAAAACATCTTGAATTTTTTTCATTTGAAGCTCATTTGACCCCTCAATAATTGATTCTCACAAGACTGCTTCTATGTGTCCAAAAAAGGGTAGAAAGGTCATTTCTTGGGTGTTTTTTGACCTTTTGGTTGACAAGTTTTGCTCTAAAAGCTTAGAAAATGCTCAGGGTGCATGCACTCATCATTAGGAATCCAAAAATTTTGACCATTCCCTCATTGGATGTCCCTAGGAAAAGCATAGAGCCACAATTTCTGTGTCAAAAATTGCCAAATTCTTCAAAAGGAAAAAATTCTTCAAAACTTGCTCAAAATTGTGGAGAACACGACCATCAAGTCTCGTGGTTAGCCAAGGAAGCTTCAGAAAGTAGCCTATCATCCTCCTTTTTTCCTTTTAGTGCTTGTTTTAGCCTTCTTTTCATTTTCTTGACCCTTATGTTGCAAATCGTGTTTCGGGTCTTGTAATGGAAAGCCATGTGCGTGATGATTTGATTGTCATTGTTGGCATTTTGTAGTAGCTTCTCCAAATAAAAATTGACCCCGTCAAACCAAGCTTCTCTATCCTCCTCAATTTCCTTCTCAATTCTTTTTTTTGCAGTCAAGGTAGCCGACGTTTCTTCCTCTTGCATTACTGACTTGCCCTTGTCACTTTGCCTCTTTGCTTGGAGAAGTTCTAGCTCCATGAGGACTTGTTTATCACTTAGCTTCTTGTTCTCTTGCTCAAGGTATGAAATGAGATACTTAGCTCTCGCCAAGTTGTCCATTAGTGCTTGGATCTGTGCATCTTTTTCCCTTATCGTTATATTTTCATTTGTTGCCTCATCTCGAGCCTCCAAGTCAACTACCTGAATGCCATGATTGATATGTGACTGTTTTGGTTCATCATCTTCCATCAAATCAAAATCCCTTTCCTCCTCATCATCAAGGCTTTCCTCCAACACCTTTTCTGTCCCTTTATGTAGTTGCTTCACCTGTTATACCTGTTGTGTCGATGAATAAGGCAAAGCGCCTTCCAAATTTTGTGGAGCAAGCATTTGCCTATGAGTTGATGAAGAAGGCAAGGCCCCTTCCACATCAAGTGGAGTAAACACTTGCCTATCTACTACAAACAACTTTCTAGCACCTCTCTGATATGTCTTTTAGGCTTATAGCTCCTCAATGGTTTTAGTTTCTTTAACCTTCTCATCTTTATTTACTTTGGCACTGCTGGAAGGCCTCTCTACTTCTCGAAGCACTAGTGGAGGAATCTGAGGACCATTGAAGATGTCATTCGAAATAAATGTATCCCAGGAGATGTTGAGGAGGTTGAGATGATATAGCAAAATCATCTTAATTAGGTAATAGCGATCGATACTACTCATCTGCTGGGGGTATGGATTTTTCTGTACAATGTAGGCCATATTCTCAATGTTCGTGAATAAGAATTAAGGGATGCTCAACATTTTCACCCTTGTGAACTGCATAGGAAGCCTAATGTGATAGGTGTACAATCTAAAAAGTCTTCCCTCACATGTAAAATACTTCATAATGATCCTCATCATAGGGGCACACTTATCTTCAAGGAACTTGAAAGGAAAGGTCATCTTCTTTTCATTTCTGTACCTGGATTTGATGTATGGATAACAGTAGTGCTCATCCAAATCTTGTTCCTTATAGCATTTCCCCCCACATTTGGAATCCTTGTGGCATCAACAATGATAGAAGATGAAACTGTAAATGTCACCCCAGCAAGAGTTACTTTGTTATCATGGAGATTGGCTACAAAAGCCTGGTCAGCTCGGGATGATGTTGAACTCTTTCCACCTACTCACAAAACTCATAACACCCTAGATGTCTAAAACAAGTGATAGTCATCTGATATTTTATGGTTCCTCCCTGATAATTCTACCTCCCTTATGTAGTTTTATTTGATGCTGAGGTTCATCTCCCATGCTTTCACTACCACTATTTTCCTCCTCCTCATAATCTCTATCCTCTTTGTCCATGTTTGTTGAATTTTGAAGCTATTTAACCCTAGAGAAGGTAATGAAGGAGTGAGTATTGGTGATTAGGGATAGGGAAAGGGGAGATGAATTGGAAGGGGAGATGAACTTGTGTAATGTAGGATGAAATATATATGATATGAGAGTGAGAAGGAGGGTATGTTTTCTTGCTAAGGACTGTTTAACAAATAGGGTTTTAGGATTTTTCTTTGGGTATTAGGGAATAAAGGATATGGAGGGATTTTTTTAGGGAATTAGGGTAAAAGGGATATGGAGGGATTAGGGTTCAAGGAATAAGTGTATGGATGTGTTTGAGGGAATTAGGGTTTAAGGAAAAGGTGGAGGGATTTGTAAGCAATCTAGGGTTTGAGTTTTGAAATAGTAAACCAACTTCAAAATGATGAATTGAATGCCAAGAGGATAGCTCAGAGATTAAACTTACTTGTTTATAAGATATAGAAGGCAAACAATATGTTTTGAGTGGCGGATAGGGTGTTTTGGCACTTGCTCGCCCTATGCGCAGCGCCACCTACAGGTGTACTTCAAATTTGCACTAGAGAAACTGCCCTATGCACAACACTCCATCTCTATGTGTAGTGCTCCAGCCTCTATGTGAAACACCTCCTGAAACTGCTCTGTGGGAAACCATGTCTCATATGTGCAACACCTCTTCTCCTTAGCCACCAATTGGCCTCAATTCCCCTCTCTCTTCAATGCTTTTTTTTCTTTTCCAAATGAGAGTGATGAATTTGAAAAAGGAGTGTGACATCTTATATAGAGGTTGATTTCGATTTTTCATTTGAAAAACCCACTTTCTAATGTTTTGGAACTTTTTCTTCTTTCCTCCAAATCTTTGTTTAATACCTTTCTCTCTTTGTCTCTTTTCAAGTGGATGATGCTTGGATTGAACTGATTTATTCAGTGGTTTCATTTTCTTGCAGCAACAAGAAATGTTTGAGGCAGCTGGGAACACTTATTACACAAAATGGATTGAATTACATCAAAAGAATATAAATCAACTAAAAATACTCTATTTTCATCTCAAAAACATGTTTTTGAGATGAAAATTACATTAGTGACAAAAGATCTTTATACAATCATCATGACTTATTGGAAATTAATCTTTTTTTATTGGTCATCCTCATACCTTTGTTTCCCTTTATTTACACTTGAAATCATGCTTTTGACCTTGGAAATGAACCCTAAGACCTAATGGAAATACCTTGGAAATGAACCCATTTGAAACCTAAAATGAATACAACATGGAAATGGGTCAGAAAATGTATCTCATGAGGGAAGATTTGATTTTCTAAGAAAAAGACAACC
>APFE030862718.1:132518-165198 GCA_000404065.3 Pinus taeda | reverse complement strand
AACACACTGTACCTGCATATTTATACACTCTGTAAGCTAAAGGTTGGGTGCGTACCCCTGTAAAGGTCAAAAGGCGTGAGTTTCATCTTTAAAAAGTTACTTGTGGTCACTTCTAGAGCCTTCTAGAAGAGTGTTTGACGTGTATTGAGCGCCTCCAGATGGTTCATGCATTCCTATGATAGAGGAACTTATCCCATCAAGAGAGGAGCTACCCCATCCAAAAGAGGGAGTATCCCATTGATGTTGGAACTGAATAACTTCCTCTAGAATACTATAAATACAGGCCTTGGGCCAAAGGAGGGGAGGTTGAAAGCTGAACATTCTAAAGGGTAAATGCTGCTGGAATTAGGACTTCCATTGTTGACTTGTGAGGAGAGATCACTATCCTTCCTTGTTGCCATATTGGGAGTGGGTGAGCTTGTCAAAGTAGAGGAAATCTCTTGCTGGACCCTGGGAGGAGCTTGCACAACACCAAGGCTCAGGTTGTAATGGTTCCTTTTTTGTTTCCTTAATACAAATAAGTCCATTCTTCTCAATGATTTGTTGTTAATGAATTATTTCATGTACTCCTTGGTCTATGTGATGAATATGCTTTGTTTTATGAGATTATTCAGGTGTTATCTAATCGTTTGCTTTGTTAGTGTATGCAGGTCTTAAAGTGAAGGAGGAGCTCATCTGGATCAGCAAGGCTGGACTGCTACAACAAGCGTTGGACCTAAGGTAAGATCGGAAAACACTTGATCTCTCATAGAATAACATGTGTTTAGAGAGGGATTGTTCTTGTTTGGTTTGTTTGTCACTAGAGAGTCTTAGACTCCTAGGGAGGTTAGGTTTGTCCACAAACATAACTCTTTCCGCATGACAGATCTTTCTTACTGCCTCCCACTAAATGACAAAATGTCACATCCCTCGGTCAATGCCAAGTGTCCTTGTCCCAGTGTACCCACCAAAATCATTGACTTTACAAATAAAACTAAAAAACTCATCGTTTTTTCTTTTCTCATGAAAAATATTGCGCAAACCTCCATGCAAGCACCAGAATACGTGCAACTGTCAACCTACATCCAACTACCAACCTGGTGAAGCTACCAAAATGCCAGGCCACCTCTCAATCACTCGTACCTCCTGAAAACAGTTCACATTTGCCATTACTCAGTACAAAGACGAAAAACTAGGTATTTACCCAAATTCGCTGAGAAACCCTATTTTATTCCAAAACTTGGACGAAATTTCTTCCAATTACTAAGTAATTCAGTGAAATAGTTTCCTAGTGACTCCATGATACTCTGAAGTAAACTAGTTTTCCCTAATATCACTACAAACCCTTCACCCTCGTCCTTGAATCCACAAGAACCAAGGATGGCCACCCCAATTGCATTAAATGTCATGCCCATTTCTACTCCTCAGAGAGATTTAGACCATCTCCCATTGGTAGATAAATATTTTTAGATTAGAGATACCTCTCTCTAAGAATCCCCTTTGAAACTACACTATAGGTACAAAGACCAGTACCTGAACCACGGAGACTACATAGGGCATTGGGAGTCAGGTTTACCCAAGTACCAGTGCCCCAGAGTTCATATCTTCCTAGAGATTATCCATTATTGCCATATGAACTATGATCCCAGCCAAAGGACAGTGAGGACCCCTGACCATTCTGTATTATTTACCATCATTACTAATTCCATTAATGAAATGCTACAGTTATGACCAAACCAAAGCCTGACCCCTCTTTATGTTGGAGATTTTTTGAATAGATACCCTACGCTCACCTCAATTAAACTTGATCAGTTATTCCAAAACTTCGTTAGGGCAGAAAAATAAATTGAAAAAGATTCTCCACCATACGTATATACCATATTCTCTGACCTTAGCTGAGACATCATAGACATGATATCTAGAGTGTTAGGCTAGACCACAAGTGAATTTGTTGATGAATCATTATAGCCTTTATGTCTGTCTACTCTCATTAGCAAGCCCCAGCCTTCATGTTTGACTATGGTAAGTTCATTAATGATAAAATGCATGATCAATTCATGAGGTTGGATAATGGAAGAGTTTTCAAGTATTCTTCAGTTTTATATCATTTTTTCTTGTATTATCAAGTTGACAAATTCCCAATCACACTCCAGAAGCTTGATACTAGAGGCAACCCCAGATCAGTGGTCTTGTAGACTTCTTTAATCCACCCAAATGACTCTCAATATTCTTATACTGATTTCATAGATCTCTTTGTACACCCAGTGACAACCATGCTATTAGGGAGCCCTCCCCCGAAAGTTAGTGCAGATATCAGGAGGATCCTACAGTTTTCCAAACAATATAGAGTGGGGGATTGGTAATTATACCAAAACCATATTGAAATCAGAATATATGGATGTCAGCTGGCTCCCTACAAACTCCCCATATACCTCCGTATGAGATTGATTGCTCTAGACTACTATAGGCAAATGATCAATTCAAATGAGGTGCACTTTGTGAAGGCCAAGAAGGAAGCTCAACTTAGGATAAAGGATCCGCCCGGCCCATTTATATGTAATAGTAGGGAAGTAAGAAAGGAAGCAGAGGAAATCCTGCAAAGGCTGAAACTGAAAAAAAGTTTTATCTGGAATTATGACCCTTTTGACTTCATTTGCAATAGGAGACAAAAGAACAAATTATCTCCTTACATCCACCATAGAATTCCTAAAATTGAATGGTATGCAAATCAACTAGAATGGGTGGAAAACACTTTGGTAGACAGGGATAGCACAAAAGTCGTTGTCGATATTGTAATGATTTATTTAGAAAGAAGGCTTGATGAATATTCATTTGTATAGGTGCTAGGAGAGTCCCAATCTCAAAGAGAATCATAGGAACACTGTGGGCAAACAATAGAAGAAGGACCTCAAGAGCAACAACCATCAGAACAACCACAGGAAATAGAACAGCCAGAGATTTCAAAAGAACTTGCTCAACCAGAACATATCATGAGCAATCCTTCTATTTTACAGACTCCTCTAAATGAGGAGAGGAATCCTAAAAGAGATAGAGGGGAGGCCACTCCTTCTAGCAGACCTATTGCCCAAACTTATGTCAAGAGGCGAAGGTTGAATCCATTTTCAGAACATGAGTTTACTGAAGAAATAGCAAGAACAGACAACAGATATACGACTCCCTCAGGAGGTACATAAGAGCCTTCCACCTCACAGGCTCAAATGCTAGAAAGGCAACAAAGCATGGAAGTATCCTCCTTCAGGGCTCCTACTAGTCAGAATCAGGACATAAGAGATAAGTATAAAGAAATAAAGGCTAGGAATGAGAGATTAAAGGCCCAAAGTTATGCACATTACCTAAAGAGTGCTCCAACTAATCAGACAAGGTTATTGTCAGCCTTTGATGTGAAAGAAGGAAAAATGCAAATGACTTTTATGAAGCCAACTACACAACAACCTAAGTAAATTGTAGATTATTTAAAGATAGACTTTGAAGTATTGGCAAAGGATATCCATCCTATTGAACAAATAGAATTACATAATCAGAATGGAGAAATGCTTTACTCCACCTTAACCAGTAAGGAAATTGCAGCTCACTAACTTCAAAATTCGCTGAATAAAATATCAGCATAATTATAGTTAGAGAAGGCCACTTCAGAGGCCAAAGATACCAGAATAAAGTCCTTGGAGTGCTTAGTTATGGAACTGGGCCATGACCCCAAAGATGTGAAAGCTACAGAAAATCTTATTAATAATAAAAATGATGACAAAGCTGCATTGAAAAAGTAGCTCAAGATTCCTCCCATGCATCATCCTCAGACAAATGAAGTGTTGGAAACTCAAAAGGAGGAAGAGCTTATGGACTTGGTCCTTAAGCTAAATGAAGAGTTAAAAGAAACAGAGAGAGAACTGAATAATTTGATACAGTCTAAATAGAGTGAGTTGGCCACCACTCCTCACACTATAATTCCTACAGTTTCTATAGCAGTACCCTCCACATTGGCTGCTTCATTAGCACCAACAGTTCCACCAACTACTGCTCTGCTAGTTATAGGTACATCAACAAGCACAGGGACATCCACAGAAAAGACAGCTGAATTGGTAAAATCCATGGAGGAGATGACCATCCAGGCTATTGAGCTCAAGAAACTTAGAGAACAAGTATCAAGTTTGAAAACAAATTGTAAACTTGCACAGATACAACAGAAAGAAGAAACTTGAAAGAATCAAAGAACGTGAGAAAGAAAAAAAGTCCTTGAAAAGGACATGACATTGCAACAACCACTTGGAGACATGAAGGAAATTCTTTGGGCTAACATCATTGATTCTAGCTATGATATTATGCCACCTATTCAAGTTATTTTCAAACGGACTAAACTAGTCAAAGTGGCCACATAAGCAATCCACAAGACAATGGAAGAATGGTGAGATAAGCCTAAAGAACCCAACCAATTGATAACATTCCTAAACAATAGAAACAAGTGTCAACTTGATGAACTGGAAATAGAAGACAGAACTAGAACAATCATAGAAATCAAGAAGGTTCTCTCCAAGACAAATCTTATGCTAAATCTTGAGAAAAAATGCCAGAGTATCCAAGTAGACATTGACACATTTATGAAAAAGTATGGTATCTTAAGAGAAAAAGGACTTCCCAATACTATGGTAATACATGACAAACTGATGACTCGAGATGATTATCTTGAAAGACTAAATAAGCTGGCCAGAACCCAAGCTAGTACTTCAAGGGTAAAATCTTTACCCACTAGAAAGGTATTGTATGATAGTATTGAAAATTTGTTTTTCATAGAGCATGAGGTCAAGCACTTGTTCATCAATAGGCCAACTTTCGCCAAGTATACAGAAGTTAATGAGATATATAGAAAGATGGTAAGGATAAAATTACCTGACAATGAATAGTGGATGAAACATATAGATTTACTATAAACGTATTGGAGTAAATCTACATGGTACAACAGGTAAGACAGTGTCAAAGTAGAACATGTAAAGAGTGTCAATAGGTAGAAGACATAAAGTGAATCCAGCACATAAGTATCAAGCAACTGAAAGAGCCAAATCTGAATTATAACATTCAGCACAGTCATAATAAAAGGGATAGCAAGAAAACAGTTCTCCATCTGTCTCTATCTTTGTGCTTGAAGATATTTTAAATTTCCTAAAATAATTCTCATATTGTTATGAGATATTTTGTAACAATTTTTTTATAAATACTTCACAAATTGAAGTAATTGGGGTATGGATTAAAATACATTTCTATAGATATTTTATATTGGGCGAAGGAGCTATTGTACTCAAGACTGGACTGGTTTAGTTGGATATGAAATAAAGCTAAGGACATTTCACTGGATTCTTGTGCACAGTTGGAACAAATAAGGATTATCTCTTCATGTTTAAAGATTGCTTTCTCTTCATGTTATAAATATTCGTGTTTCTTATGAAATCTAAAAAGTAAACAATGAATGATATCTCAGAACTAGCTTGAATGCTCTTTGTTTTAATTGTTCACTTTCTATATGTTTTTTACTAAACTATCTTGGTCTGGGAATTCTTAATTTCTCCCTTACTTCCATAGTTTACCTCCCCTTTCGTCCATAGTAAAGGATTCTTCATTGCCCTTTGCTACTGATCATCCTTCCTTTCTTCATCTTAATCTCGTTTAAGGATCCTTCATTGCCCTTTGCCCTAGTTAGGACTACCCCAAACATTTGAACCTACAGATTTTCTTTTTGCTATGCTAGCCTATCCTCTGAACTCTTACCTTAGTGATTGATCAGATCTAGTTAATCCACTCTTGATTGACTCCATAGGCCAATGGCCTGAATACTTAGTTTACCCATCTGTTTTCTTAATTCCACCACCTAATCAAAACAAAACATCATGAGCACTAATAACTAGCACGAAATCTACCCAAAACAAAGTTAAATTATAAAGAGAGAGTCGTCTCTGGACTTAGGTTGGTTAGAACCTGAGTCTAAAAGATTAGGTTTGTGGTTACCTCAAACAATTCCTTCTTTGATAACTTCTAGGGAAAACATCTAAGTAATAACATAGTGGCGACCATACTAGGGACTCAAAACCAAATCTTAATAAACCTTTGAGAAATTAAAATTTTTATTTTAAGCCTCTTAAAGGGTTTATTAGAAGTTATTTCAAAATTCATAAAAAAGAAAATAATTAGAAAAAGCTCGAAATATGGCTTCAGGGAGAACTCACTATACCAGGGCCAACCCTGATCCAAATCCTCCCCTTACATTTGACAATCCCAACCTTATTCCGAGAATAATCAGAAGATAAGAAAGTTTAGTAAGCCCATGACCTTTATTCAGATCCAATTCATGCCTTGTTGAGTGGTTATTCCTAGAAGACCTCCTTTTTGACAAGTATTTTGACAATTCCCTATTTAGAACCAAGTCTAAGAGTGAACTTGAGGACATAGTTCTAGATCCATAATTTACAACAGAATTTAAGTCCAATGAGCTAACTTATCAATTGACCAGTACCTTCTGAACTCCCCTCAGTCATCCCTTACCATTGATAGAATCCCTGAACTTTCTGAAACAGCTTCAACTTCGCTTAGCTCACCATCATTTCCCCATACTTCTGAAGTTCATTCCTCATCTCTATTCATACCTTCACTTCCCCATCAGCCTATCACTACCCTTCAAATACCCATTACCCCCGTTACTCCAAATCCCCCTGTTGTCCCAAATGCTCCTATTACCCCAACTCCTGTTCTCAATACTATCCAACTTAGAGCTATGGCACTCATATATGCCCATCTTATGATGTTCGCTCCTCAAGGAGTCTTACCAGCAGATTATCAGAGTGAAATTGTCTTATTTGATGGCACTAGATCTTACAGAGCATAGCAACACACAAAGAAAATGACAGATTATTTTGCACCACATGAAATTGACATAGGAGATGTCCAAATGAGAATTTTTGCCCAAAGTTTAGCTGGAGGTGTGAGAACATGGTTTAGGGCTCTGCCTCCCAACAATTTAGATAGTTTAGAAGTTTTTTACGAGAAATTCTTATGTAGGTGGGAGAAGAAAAATAACCTTCTTTAAATTCTTTCTGAATATGAAAACCTCAAGTCGGGACCAAACGAAACCATTCAGGACTACTGCACTAGGTTTAACAATGTATATAATGCAATACCACTTGACCTTAGACCTCCACCTGCCTTACCCCTAATTAAGTTTCCAGATGGATTTGATACAAATATGGCTTTTCAACTTAGAGAAAGAAATTCCCCTACACTAGAAGATATGCAAAGTGTTGTAGTTAGTGTATAAGCTAATCTACTATCCAAAAGAGCTAGGGTTAGAAACAAAATAAGAACACCTCTGAAAGATGAAACTCCACCATTTGATCAAAAAATGCATGCTTTAGCTAAGGGAATGGAAAGGTTCATGGATAGGATAGAAGTCATTGAAAGGAAACCTCACTGGGATAGCCAACAGGAACCTCTAGTAAGGAATCCAAATTTTAGGAAAAACCAGAATAAAAAAACTGGTAAAAATGGGCCCAATCAGAACATTAGACGTCCTTTCCAAGAGAATTATGCTGAAACTTCCCATCAAGAAGGCCCTGAGCTAGACACCCAAATCAACTTAATGGGGTTAGATGACGAGGAAACGGTCTTTCTGACTTAGGATGATCAGGAATTATACATGCTTCAACAGTTAGACCAAAACTCGAGAATCTTTCAATTATAAGAAAGGGTATGACTCTGCTATCTTCGAAGTGCATAAATTGTACAATTTGAGGAGAGAAAAGAATATTAATGTTCTAGACCAAAACAAGAAATCATTACCTAATCATCCTAAGAAAATAAAAGCTCAAAATCAGAATCCTTCAGTTATAAAAACTCTACAGATCCTTTCTAGATCAAATCAGAACCCTCCCAGCCCTACCATTGAAGATGTATCCAATGACCAACCTTCTAATGAGCAACCTTCCACTTCAATTCCCCTTAAGGAAACAATGGAACAATCTCCAGAAATTATATTTCAAAATCCAACAAAAAGACTCTGAACACTAAAAAGGAGGAACAAACTACTCCAAACCCTGCTGTTAAGATTGCAAATGTTCAAATAGACAAATACCCTCTTCCTTTTAATTTGGGAGTAGAGGTGGCCAAACTTAAAATTTTGGTCCCCTTGATAGAATTGGTTAAACATGAAATTTACAGATCTCAAATAAGAAAATATTTAAACTTTGTTGAAAATGAAGACTCCGTTAACCTATTTGATAATCAACCTGAGTTAATTTTCAGACTTGATGTTAATGGAGAATGAGTAGAAGGTGGGATACCACTCTTCTGCATTAGCCTTAACATCCATGATAAAATCCTACATAATGCTATGCTAGACTCTGGGGCTTCACACATCTTATGCCTAAATCCATTATGGAGAAGCTAAACTTGGATATCACTAGACCCTACAAAGACCTATTTTCATTTGATTCAAGCCAAGTTAAGTGCCTAGGACTTATAAAAGACCTATGTGTTTCCCTAGTGCAGTACCCTGCTAAGACCATTCTTATGGACATAGTTGTTGCTGATATACCACCTAAGTATGGTATGTTGTTGTCTAGATCTTGGGGTGCCAAACTCCAGGGATCTCTGCAACTTGACATGTCGTATGCTACCATATCAGTCTTTGGACATCCTAAGAAACTTTATAGAGAGACTCTGATGAAGTATGTAGTGAGTACACAAGAAAGGCCTCAAACTTTCCTATATATTCAATGGATTCTGATATTGATTCTTTCATTCTTTACAATGCTGAATATAACCAAGAAAATACTTCAAATAACATTTTGGCAGAACCAAAAGAAATTATAGTAACAGAAGAAAATCAAAATGTTCAAATTCATGAGATTTCAGATAATAAAGATGACCTAGATACTTTAGTAAAAGAAGATTTTATTTCCCCAGACAGTAAGAATTATGAACATGAAATTCTATGGCATCTTGAATTCGATGGGTCAGTAAACAAACTAGGTGTAGGAGTAGGAGTATGGATTTACAGCTTAGAAAATGATCATTCAGAAGGTCATGCCTATAGATTGAACTTTAAATGTACAAATAACATGGCCGAATATGAATCACTTCTGTTAGGCCTAAAATTGGTCAAAAGGTTAGGAGCCATAAGAGTCTCTACTATGGGAGATCCATAGTTGGTAATAAAACAAATTAATGCTATTTATATGACTAGGGATCCTAGGTTAGGATTTTATAGAGGAACAATTGTAGAAATACTAAATACTTTTTTAGAAACTAAGCTTGCTATTATTCCAAGAAAACACAATATGCAAGCTCACAATTTAGTGATGTTTGCTAGTACTTGCAGGTTTCCATTTTAGCCCAACCATCAATACACTGCTGAGGTTAGGCATAGACCTACTATTCTTGACAACTTAAAGAACTGGAAAGTATTCGATAATGATCAACAAATTAACAATTTTCTAACTTTAGATGATGAATTTGTAAATAGCAACATAGATACAGATATAACATTAGATTTTGATTACACTGATGAAGTAGAAATTAGCAAAGTGGAATATGAAAAGATAGATAATTTCCATCACAAAATGTTTACAAAATCAGATATTCGAAACCTAAAAAAAATGGAAATTTATGAAGCAATCGATGAAGAATCTGAAGTCATCAATCTTAAAGACAATTTTTTGCCCAAAGGATTAACTCCTTTGGAGGACTTATTTGACGCAAAAAATGTTGCTAAAAAGCCTAAAATGGAACCTTTAAAATAAGACATTGAGGAATGTAACATAGGCTCTGAAGAAGATCCCAAAATGATAAAACTTTCAAATTCTTTACCTCCCAATGAAAGGGTGAAATACATAGAACTATTAAAGGAATTACAAGATGTTTTTGCTTGGAATTATGAGGACCTGAA
Source organism: Pinus taeda (assembly GCA_000404065.3). Lineage (NCBI taxonomy): Eukaryota > Viridiplantae > Streptophyta > Pinopsida > Pinales > Pinaceae > Pinus > Pinus taeda. The sequence goes on along the minus strand of APFE030862718.1, from coordinate 155,276 downwards.
GTCCTATGATACCAGCATAATACAACACACCATTCCATTAAAACAAAACCAAAAGCCTTTTAGATAGAAGCTTAGAAGGATTAACCCTGTTTTATTACCTTCTATCGAAAAGGAGATCAAAAGAACGTATGAAGCTAATATTATTACACCAATTAGATTCTTAGACTGGGTTTCTAATTTGGTACCTACAAGAAAAAAAGCTGGCGAAATAAGACTGTGTGTTGACCTTAGGAATTTGAATAAATTTTCACTTAAGGATAACTACCCTCTTCCTAAAATGGATCACATATTATAGAGGGTAATAGGTTCAACTAGAGTCTCAATGTTACATGGGTTTTCTGGTTATAACTAGATCCTAGTCCACATAGATGATCTGTGAAAAATTGCATTCACTACTCCATGGGGAACTTTCATGTATGTGAAAATTCCTTTTGGGCTAAAAAACACAGGGGCCACCTTTCAAAGAACAATGGACATGGAATTTTATAAGGAAATCCATGACTTCGTGGTAATATACCTAGATGATATCAGAGTATTCTCAAAATCAGATCAACAACACCTGGATCATGTCAGGCAGGTCTTCACCAAGTGTAGGAAGTATGGGATTTCTCTAAATCCTAAAAAATCTTTATTTGGGTTGGAAGATGGAAAATTAATAGGCCACATAATCTCCAAAGATGGTATCTGGATTGACCCAACAAGAATTGAAGACATTTTGCAAATACCACATCCTAGGAACATTTGAGAACTACAAGCATTTTTAGGTAAAATAAACTTTTTGAGAAGATTTATCTCTAATTTAGCTAAACTAATTAGATTACTAAACAACATGTTAAGGAGAGGTTCGACTATTAAATGGACTCTAGAGGCTAAAATGTCTTTTGAAGATATAAAGAAAGCCTTAACACAAACACCAGTTCTCATTAGTCCCACGTTTGATAGGGATTTCAACATTTTTTCGCTTGCCTCAGAACATACAATTGCTGCAATCCTACTGTAGAAAAATGATCAGTGTTTTCAATAGCCAATAGCCTTCTTTAGTAAACCCCTAAGAGATGCACCCTTAAAGTATAATATAATGGAAAAACAAGCTTTTGCTCTAGTTAAAGCTATTAATTATTTCAGAGTTTACATCTTGTATTCTCATATAATAGCTTATGTTCCCAATGTTGTAGTCAAAGATATTCTAACACAAGATGGACCAGACGGAAAGAGAGGGGAGTGGATAGCTACCATATTAGAGTATGATTTAGAAATTAAACCTAAAAAATTGATCAAAGGCCAACGTTTAGCCAACCTCATGGCTGAATCAAACTATCAGGTCTTAGACATAAATTTCATTACAGAATTGGATAACAAAGAAGAGATGGTGACTCCACAGATTAGCCAGGGCTTTATAGACTCACCATGGTGTGCTGACATTCTATACGTTCTACAAAATCTTCAAGGTCCTCCTAAGTTGTCTAGAAATAACAGTGGGTTCTTAAAAATGAAATCTTTGAAGTTTCTCATAATTGACAATGCTTTATTTTGGAAAAATCATGAAGGCATCCTTTTGAATTGTTTGCTAAAGGAAGAATTTGACAAAATATTACAAGAATTTCATGCAGGTGACTGTGGGGGACATCTTTACTGGAAGGCAACAGCTGATAAGATCTTAAGAGCTGGTTTTTACTGGCCCACTCTATTCTCTGATGTGAAAAAATTTGTAACCTCATGCCACAAATGTCAAATTTTTGAAGCGAAACGAAAACTATTGCCATTACCTTTGAAACCTATATCTACTGAAACACCATTTCAATAGTGGGGTCTTGACTTCATTGGTGAAATTCATCCCCCTTCCTCTGCCCAGCGTAGATGGATCTCAACTGCCACATATTATTTTACAAAATGGATAAAAGCTATACCCTCAAGACAAGCTACTGATACTGTCATAATATGTTTCCTTGAGGCCAACATTCTGATAAGATTCATTTGCCATACCAAGATAATCACAGACAATGCAACAACATTTAAATCAAAGAGGATGATTGATTTTTGGAACAAATATCATATAACCCTGGGTCACTCCACTGCCTACTATCCCCAAGGAAATGGACTTGCAGAGTCTTCCAACAAAAGCTTAATCAATATCATAAAAAAATTGTTCGAAGATAACAAGAAAACCTGGAATAAGAAGCTAGTAAATGCCTTATGGGCAGATAGGCTGACCACTAAGAAATCCATTGGTACCAATCCTTATCAGCTAGTCTATGGAATGGAGGTTGTTTTCCCATCTTCCTTGGGGACATCAGTAATGAAATTGCTCCAAGAAGCATAGGTTGAGCCAAATGACATTCAAAGGAGGATTAACCAGACAATTCACTTGCAGCAGACTAGGGAAGAAGTGTAAAAAATAATCAAGAAAGCTTGTGACAAAAGAACCAAGGCAGAAGATTTCTATCTAGGAGATAAAGTTCTAAAATGGGACTCAAGAAGGGAGGAAAAAGGTAAACATGGGTAGTTTGATTTCCTATCGAAAGGCCCTTACATCATTTATGCTTTCAGGGGTAATAATGCTTATTTACTAAAAGAATTGGATGGTGCAAAAGTAGAAGGAGGACCGGTTAATGGTCGAATGCTTTAGCACTATATAGATCCCAGTCACTAATTTCACTAATCACTTGTACATAATATATCCTTCACAAAGTTTAGTGTTGATTGGATGGTAAATTTTTCAGTGGAAGCTCGAAGAGAAGGCCCTAAGCTTCAAAAGTTTCACTGCAATAAATATCAATTAAGCAGCAAAGTAAAAAGGGAAAGTTGTAGAGTAAAATCATAGTAATTCAGAAGGCCATTGATATACTAGTTCTTGACATTTCAACAGGAAATTCCATCCCCAAGTGGAGCCAATGTTATGTTCCTATAACAATAGGTGTCATAATTTTTGAATGGTTAAGATCAAAACTGTAATATGTACATTCCTTTTCTTTCTACAAATTTTTTCCACATTCAAACAATCAAAATCAGAAAAATTAAAAAATGTAAAGAGGGTATGTCCTAAAAGAAAAATCAAAGGACAAAAAGAATAAAGAAAAAGGTAAAAAAAGATGAAAATAGGAACCCCAAAAACAAAAAGACCATGAAAGTGTGCAAGTCCAAATGCTACTACTATTTACATTTATGCATAATAATGTTTGTGTGCAACTTGTTATTCATGCCACAATCCATGGTAATCAGACAGTTTAATCTTGGTTATTCCATTTTTTGAATTTTGTGTTTGTAGATAGAGAATAAAATCTAACCAAACTGTTTAATCTTGGCAGATAAGTATATAGGTAGAGTAAATAAAAGGAGCTCAATTGTTTAATCTGAGCCCTTGGATGTAATCAGGATATACTTAGATGGATTTCTATTTTAAAAGAAAAGAGAAAAGTTTTGATAAGGGTTTGCTAGCTCAAGTGCACCCTAATAAAGAGTAGAAAAAATGGTAGGATGAGTAGATGAGTAAGTAGTTGCATGGTTGCCAAATTATAATGATTGGTTAGATAAAATCATATGATTTAATTCCATCATCAAGTTGCAAAAGTATGGATGATAATTGAGCATTTACACAAAGTCAAGTGATTAATTTCCCCATTTATTTTACCCTTAATTTTACTAATTTCCCATAAACAAAGTCAAAAGTACCTAAAATCTTAAGTTAAAGGGGCCTAGATCATTTCTCTAACTTCTAGAGGGACCGGACCCTCGGCCCAGTAACCTATATTTCCTAAGTACTAAAATCCCCTCATGAAAATTCACGCCCCTTCAATTCATTCATTTCGCCCTAAAAAATCCCTTTTCCTAGGGAAAAATAATCATTTTCCTAGGAAACATAATCACCCCCAAGCAAACCCCTTTTTTCTCAAACAACTCATAAAAGCCATCTTACTCTAAGTATGTTTTGTATATGAATAAAGTGCACCAATCATGTGTTATACATTAAACTTATGGTAAAAATTCTTTCTTCCCTTTGCATATTAATTTATTAACCATATTATTAAATCCCAAAAAGTATCCCTTTCTCATATATTTTATTAAAAACCCATATGCTAATATCCCACCTCGAAGGTTTGAAACATAAACCTTATCAGTGAATAGTTTAATTGGTTAATTAAGTTGATCAATGACTAATTAATAACGATGACTCACCACAAACTAAAATAGGTTAGTTAGTCAATCAGTGTTTAATTAATAATCTATCCCCACCAATGAAATCACTCCCGATATCATTAAACCTCCATAATCCACAATTAATTAATCCCTCCGCACATTAGAAACTCCATCAGGCCCCTCCATTAAACCTCACATCAAATCATTGCCCCAATCACCATGTGATCTGACCCGTATTGATCCAATGGTTGACGCTCATATCGGGCGGCCTCTGAAGGTCAACCTTTACCCGCTCGATATGGTTGATTTCACTATTCACCCTATCACTACGTGGTGCCTAATGAATGGCATTGAGCGGCCTCCCCACTGAAACCACTTTATCTCAAAAATAGTGTGATATACTCCCACTTACCACCTCCCACTAAATGACAAAATGTCACATCCCCCTCTCAACGTTAAGTGTCCTTTTCCTAGTGTACCCGCCAAAATCATTCACTTTATGAATAAAACTAAAAAACTCATTGTTTTTGTTTTCTTGTGAAAAAGACTGCTTAGAGCTCCATGCAAGCACCAGAGTACGTGCAACCATCAACCTATGTCCAATTGCCAACCTGCTAAAGATGCCAAAACTCCATACCACCTCTCAGTCACTCACACCTCCTGCAAACAATGCACAATTGCCATTACTCGATTCAAAGCTATAAACTAGGTATCTACTCAAATTCACTGAGAAACCCTGTTTTATTCCTAAACCTGGACTAAATTGCTTCCAATTACTATGTAATTTAGTGAAATGGTTGCCCAGTGACTCCATGATACTCTGAGGTAAACCAGTTTTCCCTAATCTCACTCAACACCCTTCACCCCCATCCTTGAATCCACAATAACCAAGGATGGCCACCCCAATTGCATTAAATGTCATGCCCATTTCTACTCATAGAGATTTAGGCCATATCCCATTGGTAGATAAATATTTTCAAATTAAAGATACCTTTGTCGAAGAGTCCCCCTTCAAACTATACTGCAGGTATAGAGACTAGTATCTAAACCATGCAGACTACATAGGGCTTTGGGAGTTAGGTTTACCCAAGTACTAGTTCCCGATAGTTCATATCTTCCTAGAGATTATCCATTACTGCCATATGAACTATGATACTAGCCAAAGGGTAGTGAGGACCCTTGACCAGTCTGTATTATTTACCATCACTGCTGAGTCCATTAATGAAATGCTATAGTTACAACCAAACCAAAGTCTGGACCCTCTTTCTGTTGGAGATTTTCTAAACAGATACCGTACATTCACCTCAATCAAACTTTATTGGTTATTCTAGACCTTCATTAGGGAAGAACAATACATTCCAAAATATTCTCCACCATACATATATACCATATTCTCTGACCTTGGCCGAGACATCATAGACATGATGTGAGACATATTCACTTGTGGCCAGACCACAAGTGAATTTGTTGATGAAATCATTATAGCCTTTATGTCCATCTACTCTCCTAGGCAGCCCCTAATCATCTCATTTGACTATGCTAAGTTCATTGCTAATAAAATGCATGATCAATTCATGAGGTTGGATAATGAAAGAGTGTTCAAATATTCTTCAGTTTTATATCACCTTTCCTGTATTATCAAGCTAACAATTTCCCAATCACACTGTAGAAGCTTGATACAAGAGGCAACCCCAGATTAGTGGTTTTGTCGACTTCATTAATCCACCCAAATGATTCTCAATATTCTTATATTGATTTCATAGATCTCTTTGTACACCTAGTGGCAACTATGCTATTAGGGAGCCCTCCCGCTAGAGTTAGTGCAGATATTAGGAGGGTCCTATAGTTTTCAAAACAATATAGGGTGGGGGATTAGTACTTATACAAAACCATATTGAAATAAAAATATATGGATGTGAGTTGGATCCCTAAAAACTACCTAGATACCTCCCTATGAGATCGTTTGCTCTGGAGTACTACATGAAAATAATCAATTCAGATGAGGTGCACTTTGTGAAGGCCAACAAGAAACGTCAACTTAGGATAAAAGAGTAGCTCGGCCCATTTATATGTAATAGTAGGGAAGAAGAAAAGGATGTAGAGGAAATCCTCCAAAGGTTAAAAATGAAACAAAGTTTTATCCAGAATTATGACCCTTTAGATTTCGTTTGCAATAGGAGACAAAAGAACAAATTATCTCCTTACATCCACCATATAATTCTTGAAATTGAACATTATACATATTAATTAGAATAGGTGGAAAGCATTTTGGTAGACAAGGATAGCACAAAAGTTGTTGTTGATAACATAATGATTGATTTAGAAAGAAGGCTTGATGAAGATTCATTTGTACAGGTGCTAGGAGAGTCCCAATCTCGAAGAGAATCATAGGGACATAGTGGGAAAACAGTAGAAGAAGGAGCTCAAGAGTAGCAACCATTAGAATAGCTAGAGGAAATAGAACAACCAGAGATTTCAAAAGAACTTGCTTAACCAGAACATATCATGAGAAATCCTCCTATTTTACAGACTCCTCTAAATGAGGAGAGGAATCCTAAAAGAGATAGAGAGGAGGCCACTCCTTCTAGTAGACCTGATGCCCAGACTTATGTCAAGAGGCAAAGGTTGAATCCATTTTCAGAACAAGATTTTACTATAGAAACAACAGGAACTACAAGTGCAGAAAGAACAGGCAGTCGACATACCACTCCCTCAGGGGGTACATAAGAACCTTCCACCTCAGAGGCTCAAATGATAGAAAGGAAACAAAGCGTGGAAGTATCCTCCTTCAAGGCTCCTACTGGTAAGAGCCAAGAAATAAGAGAGAAATATAAATAAATAAAGGCCAAGAATGAGAGATTAAAGGCCCAAAGTTATGCACATTACCTAAAGATGGATCCAACTAATCAGACAAGGCTAATGTGAGCCTTTGATGTGAAAGAAGGAAAAATGCAGATGAATTTCATGAAGCTAAGTACACAGCAGCCCAGGTCAAATGAAAATTATTTAAAGACAAAATTTGAAGTATTGGCAAAGGATATCCATCCTATTGACCAAATATAATTACATAAGTAGACTGGAGAAATGGTTTACTCCACCTTAACCAGTAAGGCAATTGTAGCTCACCGACTTCAAAATTTGTTGAATAATATATCAATGAAATTCCAGTTAGAGAAGGCCTCTTCATAGGCCAAAGATACTAGAATAAAGTCCCTAGAGGACTCAATTATAGAACTAGGCCTTGATCCCAAAGATGTGAAAGCTGCAAAAAATCTTATTAAGAAGAAAAATGGTGACATAGCTGCACTGAAAAAGCAGCTCCAGATTCCTCCCTTGCATCATCCTCAGACAGCTGAAGTGTTGGAACCTCAAAAGGAGGAAGAGCTTATGGACTTAGTCCTTAAGCTAAATGAATAGTTAAAAGAAACAGAGAAAGAAATGGATAGTTTGATACAATCTAAATAGAATGAGTTGGCCACCACTCCTTAGACTGTAATTCCTAAAGTTTCTATAGCAATACCATCCACATTGGTTGCTTCATTAGCACCAACAGTTCCACCAGATACTACTCTACCAGTTACAAGTACATCAAAAAGCACAAGGACATCCATAGAAAATACAATTGAATTGGTAAAAGCCATGGAGGAGATGACTATCCAGGCTATTGAGCTCAAGAAATTTAGAGAACAAGTATCAAGTTTGGAAACTAATTGTAAACTTGCATAGATACAGTAGAAAGAAGAAGCTCAAAAGAATCAAAGAATGTGAGAAAGAATAAAAGTCCTTGAAAAGGACTTGACATTGCAACAACCACTTGGAGACATGAAGGAAATTCTTTGGGGAAACATCATTGATTCCATCAATGATGTTTGGCCCATCTATTCAAGTTATTTTTGAACAGACTGAACTAGTCAAAGTGGCCACAAAAGCAATCTGCAAGACAATGGAAGGATTGGGAGATAATCCTGAATAACCCAACCAATTGATAACATTCATGAACAACAGAAACAGGTATCAACTTGATGAACTGGAAATAGAAGAAATAACTGGTCCATAGTAAAGGATTCTTCATTGCCCTTTACTACTGATCATCCTTCCTTTCTTCATTTTAATCCTAGTTAAGGATTCATCATTGCCCTTTGCCTTGGTTAGGTTTGTGGTTACCTCAGACTATTCCTTCTTTGATAATTTCTACAAAAAACATTTGAGTGATAACACCACCTCCTCATGATCCATCATCCTCTAAAAGGAGACCCTCATGTCTTAGGGAAACTCTCAAAGATGTTGAGAGACATATTGCACCAATGGGGACATTTCGTGAAAATAAGAAGTTGAGTAGGTATCAAGGGTACTTAACTACCATGGGAACCATTATTCAATGTGAGCCTTTCTCACTTGAAGAAGTTGTGAAGCACCAAGTATGGAAGGATGCTATGAATGAAGAGTATGAGTCAATTTTGAAGAATGATGTATGATGTGGTCCCTAGACCCCAAGACAAATTTTTTATCACCTCTAAATGGCTCTACAAGGTCAAGCATGGACTAGATCGAAGTGCTGAAAAGTTCAAGGCCATATTTGTTTCCCGAGGCTTCTATGAAAAGGAAGGTGTGGGCTATGATGAGATATTTGCATCAGTTGCCTTATATACCACCATATATTCGGTCATAGCCCTTGCTGCCTCATAAAGATGGAACCTACACCAGATGGATGTCAAGAATGCCTTCTTGTATGGTTCACTTAAGGATGAAGTCTATGTAAAACAACCGAAGGGGTTTGAAGTCCAAGATCATAAGACACATGTATGTAGGTTGAGGCAAGCACCTCGGGCTTGGTATTAGAGGACCGACAACTATCTGATGAAGTTGGGATTTACAAGAAATGAAGTTGATCCAAACCTTTACTTTAAGGTTGAGAATGATAGACCTCTCTTCTTGGTACTTTATGTGGACAATCTCTTTCTGATAGGTGTTGACTCTCTCATTCATCAATGCAAGAAAGAGTTAACTTCCAAATTTGGGATGAAGGACCTAAGATTGATTCATTATTTCTTAGGATTAGAGGTCTAGCAAAAGGCAGGTGAGATTTTCATTTCTCAAGGAAAATACATTGTGAAGCTACTTGAAAGATTTGGGATGGTAGATTGCAAGTCCGTGACTACTTCAATGGAACTTAACTTCAAGAAGTTATGCAAAAGTGATGTTGGCCCCGATGTGGGAAACTGTTATAAGTGTCGTCAACTCATGGGGGCCCTGATATTTTTGGTGAAATCCCATTTGGACATATGTTTTGTAGTGAATACATTGAGTCAGTTTATGGTCGAGCCTCATTACATCCATTGGATTGCTGCCAAGAATCTTTTGAGATATCTTCGGGGCACAATCGCCTATGGACTAAGATATAGTTTCGAGAGTGTGAGGCTCCATGGTTACTCTGATGCAGATTGGGCTGGTAGTGTGGTGGATCATAAAAGCACATACGGATGTTTCTTCTCTCTAGGTTAGGTTTCAGTATCCTGGATGAGCAAGAAGCAGAAGTTGGTTGCTTTGAGAACTGCCTTGGATGAATATATTGCTTCTAGTGAGTTGCTTGGACATGTGTTGGATACCACCATGATCTTTTGCGACAACCAAACTGGGATTCATCTTCCTAAGAATCCCGTGTTTCATGACTAATCCAAGCGTATTGATATTAGGTACCACTTTATCTAGGATATGGTACAATGTGGAGAAATAAGGCTCCATCACAATGGGACTAATGAACAGGTCGCAAATATTCTTACAAAGCCCCTGTGGAAGGTCAATTTCTTAACCTTCCGTGAATGACTTGGAGTCATGGAGAGACCCTCTTATGAGGGCCCCGTATGAGATGGATATTAGGCTTTGGGAGCTTTGGGGGGCTTGGGGTACTTGGAGTGATGAGCAACCATAGGGTGAGTGGTTCACCTTCTCCTAGTGCTGCGTTGTGTACAGGGTGAGTGTTTCACCTTCCCTTGCGATAGCCCATGTTGATATATTCATATGATGAGTGGTTCACCTTCGCTTATGGCATACTAGCAGAATGAGTGGTTCACCTTTTCTCAGTGGTACATCCTACCCATGCAATCTGAGACTCATTGGAAATACCTCTCATCTGACTAATGAATAGGGAAATGAGGATAGGGACCATAGTACTACCGATCGATGCATTGTGTACTACCATACTCCCTATGCTAAGATGTTTGATATTGATTTGGGATTAATGGGGACTGAATTTAGGTCAGTGGAGAGTGGTATGATACACTCTCGATTATTGGAGACTGGCTTCAGGTCAGTGGAGAATGGTAAGACACATTCTCAATCATTTCTTCTTCATTTATCTCTTCATGGTTCAGCAGAGTAGAGTAGAGCATAGCAGGGTATAATATAGATGTCAAATATGGTACAAATTGACAGATGGTTTGGTAGGTGGAGTTCTCCCTAATTGAGAGGGAGTGTTAAATTTCACAACTAAGGCCAAGCTCCACCATTGACAACTCATATGATGCAGAAGATATTTTTATTGGATTCCTCTTTTAGAGAGGTGTAGGATTGATCTAAATATCATCTCATTTTGACATCTACAAATGGAATTATGAATTTATTTCTATTATCAACAAATTTTCAAGGTCGGCCAACAAACGTATGTGGGCTCAGAAGCCCAAAAGACATGTCTTTTCATCCTCAACATTGCATATAAATAGAAGTTGAATCTACCTCATTTGGACATCATTCATTCTCACACATATCTCTCTCTAATCATTTGATTGGGTCGTACAACTTCAAGGCAACCTTCTTCACCTCCACATGTGCAAAGTTTGACTTCGATTTTAATTTTGGACGTTCACCAAATTGCATGAAGGTTTGACTAGCGTTGACCGAGTTTGACTGTGTTTTTCTTGGGAAATATTCTATTTGGGAAAGCTGCATTTTTGGGCACAAAAATTAAGGTATTTAGATTTACGTGACCATCATTGACTACTGCAAGTTTAACCACAGGTTTGACTCTACATTGACCAAGTTTTATTGATACTTTAGAGACTGTTTTGGCCTGATTTGAACTATCCTTGGAGGCTGAGTTGACTAGTTTTGACTGAGTTGATTTGGAGGATATATTCTACCACATTGACCAGCATTAAATTTCTGGTTAGGGCATCATGTTGAGTGTTATTTGATTGGACATATTTTGACTATGATTGGGCAAATAAATTTGTATATCATATTCTCTCTTTGTTGAAATTTTAAAGAATAATAAGAATGTTTGATCAAAGGGTTTCCCCCACATTGTGTCCTCTTGTCTTTGCTTGTCTTTTGGTTATTGTTTATGTTCTATCTTCATTTTACTATTATGTTAATGTGATTGCTAATCTAGAAATTGATATTAGGCTAATAAAATTGAAGTAAAATTGCTCTTAAGCATAGAACATACCATTTTTATCTAAAATTAACATAAATCCATACACATATGCATGCTCACTAAGATGAAATGTTTATCTGTCCCACTCAAGTTAACATTATCATTACCTGAATTCATGTGAAGAATATGAGAGGGATCATGAGGCTTAATTTGAGGCTTCCTGGAGTCTCCAGCCTGCACAACTAACAAATAACATGAATGATGAATAATTCAACCAAGGGAATATTGGAAAAAAAAATAGAATAAATACTTAAATAATGAAACATGTTACATTTGAAATGGTTTAGAATTGAAATCACAAGTGTCTCTTCCAACATAGAGAAACAATGATCCAAGTCATATTTTCAAACACTGCTAATTAGTCCAAGACAAATCACCAAAGCCGCATGCCTTAGGTAACTTACTTAAACCCACATATAGGGAATGGAATGAGAAAAAAATAAAATAAAAATATATTTTCAACTACTACATCTCTAAAATAGTCACTACTCACAAGATACAACTCAATTAACTATGTTGAATAAGCAACATATCTTACTATGAAAGTTCCTTGAGTGCTAGGTTTGGAAGCTATTTCTAGTGCTTGTACTGTCCTTTTATGTTGTATGTTTGAATTCTTAAGTGTGTTTGTGTCAGATGCTATTGTTTTCCTAGATGTGGTAACAATGCTTTACTAGGACCTTAGGGAGGATTTGTCTACTAATATTTATCATACTTTTGCGCAGCCTATGCTTGCATAATGAGGTGCATAAGCATAGTTGGGTTTACAACTATATGTATCAATACAGAAGGTATTATATTTGAGTTCAGTGTGATTGATCTATTTGTCTGCGAACGTATATCAGTTATCTAGGTCTCTTTTCTTTCTCCACTCTCTTCCTCACATACAAATGGAATCCTTATATTTAAATTAATATCTGTACATTTTAGCCTATTGTGAAGGACTACAAGTTTGTTTGTGGGAAGCAAAATGGCCTACCAAGTATTGAGAGTAGATCATTGTTTAGAGGGAGCCTCTAACAACATCTCTTTGAAAGGGAGGATCATGACATTATTGGAGGATAATGGTGTGGGAGATTTGATAAAAAAAGCAATTCCACCACCACAATATCCCCAACAGTTGGCCCAACACAATAAGAATGCCATCAAGGCCAATTTGATACAAATTTGATCAAATCAAATTTTGATAAATATTGATTTTTAATTTTATCACGGAAAAGGTTTTGGATTCACCTAAAAATTTGAACTTATTATGTGTATTGTAGATATGGATTTCAAAATCATAATATGATGAGTCTAGCCCCTCAATTGTTCACAGGAAGTGCTTCTATAATATTGGACATTTGGTACTTCTATCTAGGAGGATAATTGGATGCATATGTCTTGGTATTTTTAAGTTCGATGGAAGACTAGCATTGCAAAGAGAGGATTTCTATGTTTATTTGTGCACTAAATTTCTTGAGTCAGTTTTGGGTCTTCTGTTGTTCATTATGTTGGATTCATGAAATAATTTGAGCATGTGCTAAAGGATTTCATTAGAATCCTTACATTAGCCAAATTCAAGTTGTGCTAGTATTTTCCACCCTATTGTGCTTGATTCATTATATTTTCTTACATATATTCATACAGATTAGGAAATATTTAGCATGTGTGAAATGTCTCTGTATGATTGTGATCATTGTAAGAGGATGAGTTGTTACCATGTCGTTGAAAACTTGTTGCATGTTTTGTTTTGAATTTCTTCGCAGGCTTGTAGCTTTGAGCATAGCAATTAATTATGAAATCCTAATATTCTTAAAAATGACTTCTAAAACTCTATTTAATCAAATAAATTCATCCCAACTAAATGGGTGCATAGTCATTATCTCGAATTCATTTCTTATCACTTTGAAATATTGGAACAAAAGAACTTAATTAACATATGGGTCATTTTAAATATGTCTTAAGAGAAGAAGCAATGGATTCAAGAGTCATCAGGTAAAATCAAAGTAAACTAGATCTTATGAATCACTGAATATCTAGACACACCTATACTAAATCTAACAAACTGCCTTGTGATAGAGATCAATGATAAGTAAATTGTTCCACTATAATTGCTATTCATTTGGTAGCCCACTGACAATAATGTGAATAGCATCAGGATTACCAATAGATCTTCCCACGTCAAGTGTTCTTCTAAGGATCTCCCCAAAATAGAATCTAGTCAGAGATTGATGCATTGCAAGAGAAAAATTTGGTGTACATCATGAAGTTGAACATAGCCAATCTCTTTAATTTCAAGAGATGTACATGTATCAATGGATTAATAACTTACTAAAACATTGGTTGTGTACCAGTCACCTATAAGCAGAGTGATATCACCATTAGGCGGGGGGAATGGAACATGGATCATGACCCTGTTGGCTACATTTAGTCCTCCAAAGCCCCCTACATCTTTTTGTAGACATAATGATGGAAAGTAATAGTAGCTACCTATCTAGTCCTTCACTTGGAACTTGTACATAAAGTTATTTCCTTGTGATATAGCGAAGTTTGTGCCAGGTACTCCCTCTTGCTATGAATTTCTCCAGTATCTGGTGGTCTGTGATATTCTATAACAGTTGTGGCCTCACTAGGAATATGCATGCAGTGTTTGATGTGTTCTAGACAAACAATGTAGTTTGCAAGTGTACATTGGTTTTATATACTTTTAACAAATGATCTGTTCAATGATAGACCATAAGAGAAGGCCATCCCAACGAAACTTGCACCAATTCAAATTATTAGGAATGATCATGTTATACATAAAAACATTTAGTAACAATAGAAAACACCCATAGTTGACGTTTAGTTTCATTGTCCATAGTAGGATTGAAGCTTTCTTGTGGGAGCAGAACCATAGAAAGAGCAGAGGAGAAAAGAAAAAGTGCATTTAACACCTCTAGACGTTGAATAAACCATTTGATGGCTCAAAAACTATGGGAAAAGGGGCTAAATTTTTTGTCAATAAGGCCTAAGTTCTTCTTCAAGAACTGATCCTCAATGCTGAAAGCCCTAATGGTCATTGTTCCTACTATGGACTCGCTAAAACTATTTGCAATGGGTTATTTTTTTGTACCATTTATTTTCAAGATTTCTTTAGCAGAAGAAAAAGAGTCTTCTCAAATACCATGGCCTTCTCTCCTAAATTGTACATCGTTGGCATGTCAGTGCCCTCATTCTTCCCACCTCTCTCCATAGGGGTAGTGGGTTGAAACTTCCTTCACTATAACCAAGGGTTGGACCTGCTGTTGGTCACAAGTTTGATTTTCACTATCACCGCCATGGTCTCGCTGAGGTGGGAGGAGTGACCTCAAGTCTGCTATTGGCAGGGCCCGATGTATGCCATATGCTTTGAAGGGATTTTGAATGAGACTGAGACTAAAATTTGAACCATGTTCTTAGAACGATTACTATGATGTCAATCCGCAGTAAGATGTAATGCTATGCAAGGGATATGCAAGTTATTCCCCGAGATATTTATTGTTTATGGGACTCCATCTTACATTCTTATTGCTACAGTGCTTTATGTTGTATCCTCCCTCAATTTTTTGAATGTAATTGCTACCTCATACCACACAAATTAGGGTGTGAGTTTTGAAAGCTATCAAACTGTCATCTAATGGGACTCTCTTTATGTTGGCTTTGAAAAATAATGTTCACCATTTTTATTTCTTCTATTTCAAAAATGCGTTTTTTACTTTTGAGTACCTCTCAAATACATCTGTATACACAAGATATAATTTTTCTCTCTTGTTTTCTTTCCCAACTCTAGGGAATTTGAATCTCTTCTATTTTCCATAAACACAATTCTCATAGAATTCTAAATCAACATGCTTCAAACTTGCCAACAAATTTCTTGAGTGGAGAATATTCATCCCCTTCTCAGTCATGTGCTCAAGCCTATGATGCCACAATGTTGTATCTACTTCTGTGGACGTTAAAGCATTAACATAATTAGAAATACCATTGCATAAATAAAATGTACCAACCTTTTCTCCTTTTTCATAAATACATATGTACCTCTCAAATACAATGGTACCTCTCAAATACATATATATGCACAAGCTCTAATTTTTCGCTCTTCTTTTCTTTGCCAACTCTAGGGAATCTGAATCTCTTCTATTTTCCATAAACATAATTATCACAAAATTCCAAATCAACATGCTTCAAACCTGCCAACAAATTTCTTGAGTGAAGAATATTCATCCCCTTCTCAGTCATGTTCCCAAGCCTATGATGCCACAATGTTGTATCTACTTTTGTAGAGGTTAAAGCATTAACATAATTAGAAATACCATAGCATAAATACAATTTACTAACCTTTTCTCCTTTTTCTATTACCAGGACCCCTTTAGTGACCTTCTAAGTTTTATCTGTAAAATTAGTTACACAACCTTCACGTCCAAACTGTTCTATTGAAATTAGATTTTTCTTCATATTTGGAACATGCCTTCCCTCCTTCAATATCTGTTGGTTTCCATCTTGTTGTTTTACGAAAAATTTACCCATTCCAATGCTTTTACATGGTTTATCATCACCCAAATGAACATGTCCAAAATCTCCTTAAACATAATCATGTAAAGGTTTCCTATCAGGTGTGGCATGGAATGATTCCCCTGAATCTACCACCCATGCATCAATAATATTTTCTAATGAAATAATCAAAGAATCTTGCAACACATCACCTATCACATTTATTTTTATCATCACCCTCAAAACCCTAGCAAACACCTCACTATATATGAGGGATTTTGGACATGTTCATTTGGGTGATGATAAACACAAATGGTTCACCTTTTCTTGGTGGTACATCTTACCCATGCAGTCCGAGACTCATGGGAAGTACCTCTAATATGACCAATGAATAGGGGAATGAAGGTAGGGACCATAGTACAATCGATGGATGCATCGTGTACTACTGTACACCTTATGCTAGGATGTTTGATATTGATTTGGGATTAATTGAGACTGATTTTGGGTCAGTGGAGAGTGGTATGATACACTCTCGAATATTGGAGACTAACTTCGAGTCAATGGATAATGGTAAAACACATTCTCGATCATTTCTTCTTCATTATCTCTTCATGGTTCAGCAGAGAAGAGAAGAACATAGCAGGGTATAATAGAGATTTCAAAGATGGTACAGAATGACAGATGGTTTAGCAAGTGGAGTTCTCCCTAGTTGAGAGGGAGCGTTAAATTTGGAAACTAGGGCCAACCTCCACCTTTGACAAATCATATGATGCAGAAGATATTTTTATTGGATTCCTCTTTCCGAGAGGTGTAGGATTGATCCAAAGAAAATCTCATTCTGACATGTACAAATGGAATTATGAATTTATTTCTATTATGGACAAATTGTCAAGGTCGGCCAACAAATGTATGTAGGCTCAGAAGCCCAAAAGACATGTCTTTTCATCCTCAACATTGCATATAAATAGAAGGTGAATATACCTCATTTGGACATCATTCATTCTCACACATATCTCTCTCTCATCATTTGATTGGGTCGTACAACATCAAGGAAACCTTCTTCTCCTCCACATGTGTGAAGTTTGAGTGTGATTTTTCTTTTGGGTGTTGACTGAATTGCATGAAAGTTTGACCAAAATTGACTAAGTTTGACTATGTTTTTCTTGGGAAGTATTCTATTTGGGCAAGTAAGATTTTTGGGCACAAAAATTGTGGCATTTAGAGTTGTTTGACTAGCATTGACTCCTGCAAGTTTCAACATAGGCTTGACTCTGCATTGATTAAGTTTCATTGATATTTTCGAGACTGTTTTGGGTTGATTCGAACTATCCTTGGAGGCCGAGTTGACTATTTCTAATTGAGCTGATTTGGAGGAGATATTCTACCACGTTGACCAGCATTAACTTTCTAGTTAGGACGTCATGTTGAGTGCTATTTGATTGGACAGATTTTGACTGTGATTGGGCAAATAAATTTGTATATTGTACTCTCTCTCTACTGAACTTTTAAAGAATAATAAGAAGATTTGATTAAAAGGTTTCCCCCACATTGGGGTTTTTCTCTCGCCTCCGTCAAATATTTTCCTCTTGTCTTGGCTTGTCTTTTGATTATTGGTTATGTTCTATTTGCATTTTACTATTATGTTAATGTGACTGCCAATCTGGAAGTTGATATTAGGCTAATAAAATTTAAGTAAAATTGCTCTTAAGCATAGAACATGCCATTGTTATCTAAAATTAACATAAATCCATACATATATGCCTGCTCACTAGGATGAAATGTTTATCTGTCCCACTCAAGTTCACATTATCATTACCTGAATTCATGTGAAGAATATGAGAGGGATCATGAGGCTTAAGTTGAGGCTTCCTGGAGTCTCGAGCCTTCGCAACCAACAAATAACATGAATGATGAATAATTCATACAAGGGAATATTGGAAGAAAATAGAATAAATAGGTAAATGATGAAACATGTTATATTTGAAATGATTTAGAATTGAAACCATAGGTGTCTCTTCCAACATATAGAAACAATGATCCATGCCATATTTCCAAACACTACCAATTAATCCAAGACAACTCACCAAAGCCACATGCCTTAGGTCACGTACTTCAACCCACATATATGGAATGGAATGAAAATAAAATAAAAGAAAAATATATTTTCAACTGCTGCATCTCCCAAAATAGCCATTACTCACAAGATGAAACTTAATTAATTATGTTGAATCAACAACATTTCTTACTATGAAAGTTCCTTGAGTGCCAGGTTTAGAAGTAGTTGCTAATGCTTGTAATGTCTTTTTATGTTGTACATTTGAATTCTTAAGTGTGTTTGTGTCAAATGTTATTGTTCTCTGAGATGCGGTAACAATTCTTATTAGGACCTTAGGCAGGATTTGGCTACTAACATTGATCATACTTTTGTGCAGCGTATGCTTGCATAATGAGGTGCATAAGTGTAGTTGGGTTTACAACTATATATATCAATACATAAGGTATTATATTTGAGTTCAGAGTGAATGATCTATTTGTTTGTGAACCTATATCAGCTATCTAGGTCTCTTTTCCTTCTCCACTCTCTTCCTCACATACAAATGGAATCCTTAGATTTAAATTAATATTTGTACATTTTAGCCTATTGTGAAGGACTACAAGTTTTTTTATGGGAAGCAGAATGTCATACCAAGTATTAAGAGTAGATCATTGTTTAGAGGGAGCCTCCAACAACGTCTCTTTGAAAGGGAGGATCATGATAGTATTGCAGGATAATGGGGTGGGAGATTTGATTAAAAACGAAATTCCATCACCACAATATCCCCAACAGTTGGCCCAACACAACAAGAATGACATCAAGGCCAATTTGATATAAATTTGATCAAATTAAATTTTGATAAATATTGATTTTTAATTTTATCATGGAAAATGTTTTGGATTCACCTAAAATTCTGCACTTATTATGTGTATTGTAGATGTGGATTTAAAAATTAGAATATGATGAGTCTGGCCCCTCAATTGTTCGCAAGAAGTGCTTCCAGAATATTGGACATTTGGTACTTCTATCTAGGAGGAGAACATGGTGCATATGTCTTGGTAGTTTTAGGTTCCATGGAGGACTAGCATTGCAAAGAGAGGATTTCTATGTTTATTTGTGCACTAACTTTCTTGAGTGATTTTTGGGTCTTCGGTTGTTCATTATGTTGGATTCATGAAATAATTTGAGCCCATGCTAAAGGATTTCATTGGAATCCTTACATTAGCGAAATTCAAGTTGTGCTAGTATTTTCCACACTATTGTGCTTGATTCATTATATTTTCTTACATATATTCATACGGATTAAGAAATATTTAGCGTGTGTGAAATTTCTCTGCATGATTGTGATCATTGTAAGAGGATGAGCTATTACCATGTTGTTGAAAACTTGTTGCATGTTTAGTTCTGAATTTCTTCGAAGGCTCGTAGCTTTGAGCATAGTATTTACCTCTGACATCCTAACATTCTTAAAAATGACTTCTCAAACTCTGTTTAATCAAATAAACGCATCCCAACTAAATTGGTGTATAGTCATTATATACAATTCTTTTCTTATCACTTTGAAAGATTGGGACAAAAAACTTAATGAACAGATGGGTCATTTTAAATACATCTTAAGAGAAGAAGCAATGGATTCAACAACCATCAGATAAAATCAAAATATACTAGATCTTGTCAATCATTGAAAAGCTAGACACACCTATACTAAATCTAATGAACTACCTTGTGATAGATATCAATGATAAGTACCTGATTCCACTATAATTTCTATTTCATTTGGTAGCCCACAGATATTAATGTGAACAACATCAGGACCGCCAATAGATCTGTCCATGTCAAGTGTTCTTCTAAGGATCTACCCAAAGATAGAATATAGTTAGAGATTGATGCATTGCAAGAGAACATTTTGGCATACAGGATGAAGTTGAACATAGCCAGTCACTTTAATTTCAAGAGATGTACATGTATCAATGGATTAATAACTTACTAAAACATTGGTTGTGTACCAGTCATCTATAAGTAGAGTGATATCACCATTCGGTGCGGGGAATGGAATAGAGATCATGGCCCCATTAGCTACATTTAGTCCTCCAGATCCCCCTGTAGCTTTCTATAGATATAATGATGGAAAGTAATAGTAGTTACCTATCTAGTCCTTCACATGGAACTTGTACATAAAGTTATTTCCTGGTGATATAGGGAAGCTTGTGCCAGCTACTCCATCATGATACAAATTTCTCCAGTATTCAGTGATCTGTGATCTTCTATAACAGCTAGGGCATCACTAGGAATGTGCATGTATTCTTTGATGTGTTCTACATAAACAATGTAGTTTGCAAGTGTACATTGGTTGTGTATACTTTTAACAAATGATCTGTTCAATGATAGACCATAAGAGAAGGCAATTCCAAGGAAACCTGCATGAGTTCAAATTGTTAGGAATGATTATGTTATACATAAAAACATTCAGTAACAGCAAAAAACACCCACAACTGAGATTTAGTTTCATTTTTCATACTAGGATTGAAGCTATCCTGTGGGAATAGAACCATAGAAAGAGGAGAGGAGCAAAGAACAAGTGCATTTAACACCTCTAGACGTTGAATCAACCATTCAATGGCTCAGAAAACATGGAAAAAGGGGCTCTAAATATTTTTAATAAGGCCTAAGTTCTTCGTCAAGAAATGATCCTCAACACTGAAAGCCCTAATGGTCATTGTTCCTACTATGGTCTCACCAAAATGATTTGCAATGTGTGATTTTTTTGTACCATTTATTTTCAAGAGTTCTTTAGCAGAAGAAAAATAGTCTTCTCAAATACCACAGCCTTGTCTCCTGAATTGTGCATCGTTGGCATGTCAGCGCCCTCATTCTTCCCACCACTCTCCATACTGGTAGTGGGTTGAATATTTCTTCACTATAACCGAGGGCTTGACCTACGGTGGGTTGCGGGTTTTCTTTTCACTATCACCACCATGGTCCCATTGAGGTGGGAGGAGTGACCTCAAGTCCACTATTGGCAAGACCCAATGTATGCCATATTCTTTGAAGGGAATTTGAATGAGACTAAGACTGGAAGTTGAACCATGTTATCACAATGATTACTATGGTGCCAATCCGCAGCAAGACATCATGCTGTGCAAGGGCTATGTGAATTATTCCCCGAGATATTTAGTGTTCATGGGACTCCATCTTACATTCTTATTGTTACAATACTTTATGTTGTATCCTCCCTCAAATTTTTGAATGTAATTTCTCCTTCATACTGCACAAATTAGGGTGCGAGCTTTGAAAGATATCAAACTGACGTCTGATGGGACTCTCTTTTTGCTGGCTTTGAAAAATAATGTTCACCTTTTTTATTTTTTCTATTTCAAATATGCATATTTTACTTTTAAGTGAAGACTATTATGATGGTACCTCTCAAAAGGAGAAAACGTTGGTACATTGTATTTATGCAATGGTATTCATCAATCACCCATTCGGTGCCACGTGGGGTATTTTAATTTTCAACAAATCCAAGGAACCTCTATTGCATCGCGATCTAGTGACCTTGTTTAAAAACCCTAGAAATCACCTCAATATATATGATGGATTTTGAACATGATTTTTTTTAGTCACCTAGTCACTAATTTCATCATTTTCTACTAGTGATAAAGCAAAAAATTTTCCTTGTTATGCCGACAATCAATTAGAGAAAGGATTGTTGTGACAGCAACAACACATGCCAATTGAAGGATGCAGAAAAATATGATCACTATTTCTCTTTTAGATGCTGGAGAAAAGGCCGCAACACTGGAGTTTCCTTTTTACGTGTCTGCTTTACCATAGAGTCAGAGATAGGTGAGTTGGTCACAACCCAACAATACTGTTCCTATGGAAAGATTGAGGAAAAAAACGAAAAAAATCAATTGTTTCCTAATTTCTACTGTGATTTAAATATGTTGGGATAATGGTTACCCTCACCCTCAGTCAGATTAAATTATCTGTAAATCACCCTCTTATCCCTGCGATACACATAGATATGGAAGGAAAAGCCGAATTTGTTGGCTTATGGATATAGGGGTGTTATCCACTAAAACAGTAGTAAAAGTAGTAATGTGTCACTTTGTGATTCTATGATAGTGATATATGATAATATTGTTGTTTCTTCTTTATGAAATTCTACCTTTCAGATGCTTATCACAAGTTTAAAGGGATCGAGGAAAAATTGGGGCACAACTGTTTCCTTTTGTTGATTGCGGAGTTGAAAATGAGTGCTCTAGCCATCGATGTGGTGAAGATACTCATAAGTAAGTGAGCAAGATCAGTCTCTGTAGACCTCATTATGATCTGCAAACATCATGGGTAAGTATTACTTCCTTCAGTTTATTTGGTTATGTTTGAATGAGTTGACAGTATCTTAAAAATTGTTCTCAAAATAAATTTTTTTGTGGACATTGCGAGCTCTTCACACAAGGAAACATTTTGGCACTGCGTGATTGATACAGAAAGGTGGAATGTGTGCTAATTAGAAAATTGCACGATGGTAGAATGTGTGCTAGTTGGAAACTGTACGACGTTCTATGGTAGGGTAAGGAAGCTCGGTATTTACACCCACTTTGATGAGGCTTGGTATTTACCATTTTCATGTCAAAACTGTTGTATCGTATCTGAATGAATT
>APFE030862718.1:73460-128383 GCA_000404065.3 Pinus taeda | reverse complement strand
GATATGTATAGCTTTGTGTGTAATACACCTTGTATGCAGGTATGCATGAAGACACCAGGTGGGTGTCTGGCATGGAAATCGACTTGGAGGTGGTACAAAAGAAGGAAACTAAGAAATGGTTCAAGGATAAGTAACAATGGTTTATTTATAGTTTGGCATACTTATGATTATGATGAGTATATATGGTTATAATGTTTATATGTGAACTAACATGTTATGATGTTGTATGAATATTGATGTGGAAATATGCTAACTAACTTGTTGTATGCATAAAAACTGCAAGAAGCAAGTGTTTGAAAAGAACACAAAGGATTGGAAGAATGCATGGGAAGAACATAAATTATTCAAATCGAATGAATAATGGGAAATATAATCCATAGCTACTTTAGTAGTATTACATATCAAATTATGATATTGATTATGGTAGAATTTTGTTGAGTCCTCCATCTAATTTTTTTTTAACAAATTGTTGAAATCAATTTTATAGGTAGCTATGGAAAGAGATTTGCTGGGAGCACTCCTTGTAACTGATATATATTGGAATATTTTCATCAAATGGCAAGGCCATGAGAGCTGTGGATTTAGAAGCTAGCTACTTGTGAGCGAGGACATGATGTTGTAATACACCGAGGACAATGTAAAATTTAAGGGGGGAGTTTGTAACACCCCTCCCTTGTGTGTTATATTATTGTAACCTAAGCTGAGGAAAGCTAGGTGTGATGTGTAAAATGAAAAGAAAATACATTATTAAAAAATTAATAAATTGATCACTTGGAAAAGCGAGACACCAAGAGATGAGATTATTGCCAAATCCCATTGAGGAATGGGATAGGATAAATATTTCATGGTAAATATTTTAGATGTGATTCTAGATAAGCTTGGATGGATTGGAGATAAATGTCCATCAAGAAAAACATAAAAGTTATGCGGGAGATAAATGCAATATTTTATGAGGAAAAGTCTTGTGGGAGATAAAGGTGAGATTTTCCCAAAAAGACCTAGGAAAATGGAAAAATCCATAAAAGAAGGATGACACTAATGGAAACTATATCATGAAATAGGGTATTAAATTCCCATTTCATAGATCAATTGGAGGAAGTTGATCCATGGCATGAAACTCAACTTGGGGGGAATCAAAGGTGATTCATGGTTGGGTGGTGGTGTTCCACTTTCCAAGTGATGTTTTAGTGGGATTCATTTACGTGAAATGTTCTGTATGATGTTTTCTTCCCTCTCCTTTTCAAATTCATTTAGCTTATGAAAGAATTCACATGGGCTTCTTAGCTATGAGAATGATTGAAAGAACTACATGTGATTGTTATGCATGAATATAATTGTTTGTATGGCTTTTATGAGATCCCTTATATGGATGCATGTGATGGTATGGTTCATTATTGTAGTAAAAGGTCATTTATTAGAGGTATGCAACATGTGAATTGATACAGTAATGGATATGATACCACCTTTTAAATTATGTGCCATCTTGATAATGAATAACTATGCTATACATTTGCATTAAGGAATGTTTGCATCTACTGTGGTCTTGTTGTGCATAAGATATATGTCACTATTCCTCTTACTACATTGTAGGAATTGGACAATGGCAACTATAGTGTATGTAGGTTAATGCTTCTATGAAATTATTAAAGTACTGACAAGTTAGAATTATTAATATCATTATGCATAAGGGTTATTACATTAATTGTGTTGAAGAGTTATTACTGTAGTGTGTGCCTAAAGTATGAGTATGGTTCCTTACTTTCAATGTAATTCCATTATTAATATTGGATATAGTTGTAGGAATAGTAAGGATTCACATGTTAATAAAGTCTGTTGAATCTCACCTAGAACATAACTAAAGTTAACAAATGGAAGCCTAGTATGATTAATGATGATCTGAAAAATAAGTTTTGTTGAGGTAGTCAAAAGACCATATCATGGACCCACTTTTGGGGTCATTCAAATTAATTAAAAATTAGTATGGTTGCTTGAATGATAGTGTTCATGTAATGACTAAAATTAATGTAGTAGTGACTACGGTCAAATTCTAACTGTAATCGAGACTCAATCATAAGTTAGTGGATCCTAACAGATAAATATTCAGGTAGGCTTGGGAGGTATGTTATATAAAAGGAGAAGAGTAGCTCAAGAGGTTCTAGAGGAGAGAAACATGGATACTAAAAGGTCAGCTTAGAAATACCTTGGTGAGGTATTGCAATAGGTTAAGGAGTAACTTGTTATTGTAGAGGCTTGGATGCAGTCTACAAGTGGATAGCATAAAATTCAGAAAGAATGAAGGAATATGACTATTGATAGTCATGTTATTGGTTCAGGGAGAAGCCACAACAAAAGAAGAGAAGATGGTAAAGAAAATGACATAAAGAGAAGGATGAGTAAAGAATAATTTAAATGAGAAATCATTGAGATTAAATAACAACTCAACATAATGAAGATGTTTCTATAAGAGAGTGCAAAAAATAGAGATGTTGATGGGATGTGAGTAAGAAGGTCAAGTGGCCTATAATGAAATTTTTTGAAAGGATGTTGAGGAGAATCTTGAAAATCTTGAAGAGAAAATTGAATGCTTGGTTGAAAAGAGTTAAACTCAAAGGAGCTAAGTTTAACCAGAGGCCACTGAAGGAAGAAGAATTTCACTTATTTGGACCAAAGAAAATAAATATCCTTTGAGAGGAGGATGAAGAGAATGAGGGACTCACTGCAAGTATCATGAACTACTATCGAAGTCTAGATCAACATGAGTATTTGTTGTCTAAAGCATCAGAAGAGGCTAGTGAGACTTATGATTTAAATATAATAAATTCTATATGGTTGCATGTTTTAATGAAGATGGGAAAACATATACAACTATCAAAAAGATTGAGGAAAAGAAAATTACAATTTTTTTTACAAGTGGAGAAAAGGAAGGGGTGTCAAGTTTTGAAGAAAAACATTGCCAGAAACTTGTGATGAAGGGAGATGAGGCATCACAATGTAATAAAGGTATAATTAAAATATGTATATAGCTTTGTAATGAAATTACTAAAAGATATTTGTAGGAAACTTTTTATATAGTGACATGATGCAGTTGGCCTAGGAAGACATCCAAACGGAGGACAATAATGAAGAAAAACTTGTGAGTGTAATGCTTTTAAGGGATAACGAAGTTTTTATTCTAGAGGAAAGAAATGTAGAATTTGAGGAGGAAGTAGTGCTCTTAGGGGAATGGTTGGAAGAGGAAACAAATTCTAAAAATAAAATGGAGGCTACAAATTTAGTTCAAGGTAATTCTATTGATTTGTTTGAAGAAATGGATTTCTTAGAGGAGAAATTGTAAAATCGGAGGGTGCATATTCATATTGTAAACTTGAAACTAGAAGAAGAGGGAATTATCTCAAAAGACAATAATGAGGAGGAAGTTGCAGGACATGAGAAGCAGGTTGCTAAGCAAGTGTATAAACCAAAATTTGGTAATATTATTAAAACTATTATGCACAAGCAAGATATGAAAAATCAAGTAAGATATGAAAGTAAGCTTTAGTAGTCAAGGACAATGTTGGATGAGGAAATTTACAGGTTGTGGATGCTGATGAAGAAGATGATTAGTAGAAGGTACAATAACAGGAAAATGACATCCAATATCAAAGTAAAATTGATTGAGAATCTTTGCATCAGTAAGGAAAGTGGACAAGATCATCATAAGATTTTGAAACTTAGAGAATTGAAGGAAACAACAATAGTAGGGAAACATGTTGGGATGAATATACAATTAAAATATATGTTTTGGGGTCATGGAGGATTTAAAAATTGATGAAATATGACCAGAAGGTCATGAAATTTTTTTAACTTGGGATTTTGATGCAAAGAACATTAGAGATTCCAAAATCCATTAAGAGTTTTGAATAAAAAGCTCATGTAGTGTCCCCAATCCCCAACCAGAAAACATCACTATGAAAAATGTTGCATAATTAAAAATCAAATAAAATTTACAAGAACTCAAACTTGATTTGACATAGTTTCCAACTTGAACCATACATGTGTAATTACCAGGAATGCAACACTACATGCCAAAATGCAATATTTTTCACTTATAAATCATAGAAGTATGATAAACAAGGGAACTAGTTGTGCATTAAAAGCTATTAGTCAAACCCTTAAAACTAGGTTTTTAACATAAACATATTAAATATCAATAAAAATATATATACAATCTTCCATAAGAATTTAGGATCTTATCTACAAAATACAGTCGACTAGCTACTAACCCTCCATGTTCCCCAAAACCATAGACCTCATGGTTCATAAGCTCAACCATCATGTCATCCCTAAGCTAGGAAAATAATTCCAAAGGAAACAATAACTAAATAGATATCTAAAGATCCATGACCAAGGTTCGAACCCAACAATCACTCTACTCCCGAGCTCCAAGTACCCTCTACGCTAATTGCCAAGGAGCCAACCCAACAACTGTGCTACTCCAAGGCTCCAAGAAACCTCCAAGACATAAACTAACATGTTCCCACTAGAACTCCATGTCCATCAAGCCGTAAACAAGGTCAACAAACCCTTAGAGCACTAAGTTCCTAGAGGTAGCATTGGGGTTCTAATCGCAAAAAATATGCATCCATACGACATGATTAACTTGATAATCATAGCTTGGCCAGTCCAGAGTCCAACCCCATGAATCACTACCCATGAGTGTGTATCAGAGTCCTCCCCAGAATCATTCAATAATCCCCATTACCTCTTCCCATATTAACTCCCCCATCTCAAACTACACTTATTTTTATACATGCATGGCCTTAACTTGCCATGTAGTACCATCTAGAACACTCATGGGCTGTAGGTGTATTTTTCACCAAAATTTCCAAAAATTTCCTTTTTTATTTGAGTTGCATCCCCCAAACTCTTTCCAAGGAGTGGGCTCTACAGCTAGCCTTATTTTATTAATATTTAAGGATATGGGCATTCACAATATTTATAATATTTGCATCATGACTCTTTTAGCCACTTAGCCAAAAATTGGTATATCAATAACTTTGCAACTACATGGGCATATAGCCAATAATGTATTTCAGTTCACCAACCTAATATAAAATGTTAATGTATTTAGATCATCAAAACAATAGGGGGTATTACATTACTCCCCCTTATTATATGCACTATCCTTAGTGCATCTATACAAATATACAATATGTTAGTAAAAAGGGTGAGGATATTGTTCCCTCATGACCTCTTCTTTCTCCCGGGTCACATCCTGAGGAATGAGCACAGTCCACTGCACCTTTACCATGCATATGGCTCAATTATGGAGCACATTGACTTTGGTGTCTAAAATCTGCACCGGTTGAACCCTGAAATACCCTTGAGTTCTAACTAAATCACTTTGCAATTATCAACATCATTAGTGTTTGGTACATATTTCTTAAGCAATGAAACATGAAATACATCATGAATATGTAAAGATGTAGGCAATGCAAGGCTATATGCTATGAGGCCAATCCTCTGCAGGATCTCAAATAGCCCGCAATATATAACTGTTAACTTGACACAATTTCCTAATTTTAATGAGCTCCTTTTCACTTTTAATTTCAAAAATGCATGATCCCTGACTCTAAATTTCCTTCTTGTCCTACTCCTGTCAGCATAACTTTCCTGCCTATCCTGGGCAACTTTTAAATTTTTCTTGATTTTAACCATTTTCTCTTCCTCATCCTTGAGCAATTTAGGGCCCACCATAATTCTATCCACTCGATTACCCCAACTCACCAAAGTATTACATTTCCTACCATACAGAGCCTCAAATGGGATCATTTTTAATGATGCCTGGTAAGTGTTATTATATGCAAATTCCACAATATGGAGGTAGTCCTCCCATTTGGATGGTTTATCCATCATGTACATCTGCAACAAGTCTTCATTTATTTTATTTGCCCACTCTATTTGTCCATCAAAGTGGGGATTATATGTTGTAATGAAGTTTATATTAGTACCTAGTCCTTTAAATAATCATGTCCATAAATTATATGTGAATTTTAGATCTCTAACAGAAATTATCGCCTTAGAAAACCCGTGAATCCTGGTAATTTCTTGCATATAAATGTATACAATATTTGTTTCTTTATGCATTGACTTTATCATAATGAAATGAGTAGATTGCATAATCTGTTCCACTACAACCATGATGAAGTCAGGTTCCCTTGCTTTTCTAGGAAAACTAGTAATAAAATCAACTAATACCATCTCCCATTTCCACTTCCGAAATTTGGTTTGTTGTAACAAGCCTGCTAGATGTTTATGCCCAACTTTCACCCATTGGCATTCCATACACTCAACTACATAACAAGCCACTTCCTTCTTTAAACCAAACTAGTAAAATTTTTATTAACTACGGTTATTGTTTTCTGATGCCCAAGGTGACAGACATATGGTACCCTATGCATCTCATATAAATTATTTCTTTAACCATTGGTAACTATGGCATATAAATTATTATTTTATATAAGGAAATATTCTTTGGACCCAATTCATAATACAGGAAGTCCTATTGTGCTACGCCTTGTTATAAATTATTTTTCATCTTCATATGTTGTTGATCTAAATTATCAACCTGCAAAATTATTTCCCTCAAATAAGTTTCATAGCTACTAATTTATGTGGCATGTATAAAATGTACTCTTTGGTTGATTGCATCAGCCACCTGATCTTATTTTCCCTTGATATATTCAATTTCAAAATCATATTCTTCCAGCAATTCCAACCATCACATTTGTCATTCATTTAAATTTGATTGTTAAAATAAATGATGCAGTGCATAATGATAAGTCTGCAATTCAAATCTCCTTCCCTTAAGGTAATGCCTCTACATTTTCAGTGCATATATGATAGAAAAAAGATCCAGGTCATAGGCAACATAATTCTTCTCATGATCTTTTAGCATTTTGTACTCATAGAAAATTACCTACCCATTTTGAATGATCACACCACCCAATCCTTCTTTGCACACATTTGTGCACACCATAAAACTTTAATTTGGATCGATAATTTTTAATACTAAAGACCTGGTTAGTAAAAATTCAAAATTTGAAAGGCTGCTTCACATTCAAGTGTCCAATCAAACTTTTTATCCTTTTTCTGCAAACAAGTAATTGCATATGAGATTCTAGAAAAAACTTTGATAAACCTCCTATAATACCCACCTAGACCCACAAAATACCTATCTTCAGTAACATTTTCCAAAGCTAGCCATTCTATGATATTCTTAATTTTTCTCTAGGTCCACAACTATCTCATCTTCTGAAATAATGTGACCTAAATAGTGGATATGTCCTTGATAAAGTGAACATTTGCTCAGTTTTGCATAAATTTGGTCTCTCTAAGTACCTCTAGAACTAATTTCAAGTGTCTCTCATGTTCCTCTTTAGTTATTGAGTATATTATAATGTCATCCAAGAATACAATGACGAATTTATCTAAGTATTCCCTGAATACTCCATTCATTAAACAAATAAAAACTCCCAGTGAATTAGATAAATCAAAAGGCACTGCAAAAAAATCATAACGTCCATAATGAGTCCATAATGTCATTTTACTAATATATTCTTCCTTAATCTGCGGTTGTTGATACCTAGATCTTAGATCAATTTTAGAAAATAATTTTCCTCCACGCAGTTGATCAAAGAGATCACCAAACCTCAGTAGTAGGTATTTATTTTTAATGGTAACTTTATTTAGTTGCGAGAAGTTAATACACACCCGCAATGTGTTGTCTTTATTTTTAAGAAAGGGAACCAGAGAACCCCAGAGTGATACACTAGGATGTATAGATCCATTCTTTAGTAATTCTTCTATCTACATCTATAGTTATTTAAGATTTGGAGTACTAACCCCTTACGATGCTTTAGATACTAGGACTGCTCCCAAAACCAAGTCAATAGAAAAATCTATTTCCCTCCTTGGAGGTAAGCTTGGTATTTCCACAAATACATTAGTGAATTCTTGAAGCACTGAGTAATTTTATATATTGATTTGTTGGTCCATATTCATCTCCTCCAAATGAGACGCAAGGGTCTGACATCCTTTCTTAAAATTCCTTTTTAACTACGTGGATGATATCTCTTTAGTGGATATTG
The DNA here is from genome assembly GCA_000404065.3 of Pinus taeda. NCBI lineage: Eukaryota > Viridiplantae > Streptophyta > Pinopsida > Pinales > Pinaceae > Pinus > Pinus taeda. Next base: position 120,254 of record APFE030862718.1, on the reverse strand, counting down.
ATCTATGGATTCCTTGGACCTATTTCTGCTTTCCCTCCTCACCAATATAATGAAAATACTTATTGTGGAAATCAAGTATTGCATGAGGCCTTTCCAACAAATCCATGAAAATGAAGAAATCATAAGCACCCAATCGAATTACATTTAAGTCAGTTATTGTTTTCAAGAAAACTATTTCAATTGGGAAATTTCTAATTAATTCTGTAACCTTTCTCTTCATACCCATATCTAGTTGTACTAACCCAGGTTTGGAATATTTACCTTCCTTTAAACTAAAATTTTCAGCCAAATTCATATTATTATAACTATGAATGGCTCTAAAATCAATTAAGATAGATATGGACTAATTGTTTAGCTGAAATTCAACCTCTATCGTGTGAGCTTGATGCTCCACTTGTCGATTATCTAAGGCTGCATAAATTATGGGTATGCTTTTTCCCACCTTAGCCATAATATTTTCCGCTTCCATGTTGTGCATAATCCTCACCTTCTCTGACTTACAAGGATAATATTTGAACTAATGATCTCCTTTACAATCCCAACATTTAATAGGTGAAAGGTGGATCCCTTTTCATGCAGAATTTCCCCCTTCTGGTTGGTTAGAATCTTGGGTTGTCTACTAGTTCATTTGAAAATTACTTTTAATTGTAAAGGGTTTGTAACCCCTCTTTCTCTGCTCCATAAACTTCCTCTTTTTATTTTCCAAATCCTTGGGTAATATAGACCTATTTATACTATATCTAAACTAATGATCTCCTTTACGATCCCAACATTTAATAGGTGAAGGGTGGATCCTCTTACATGTAGAATTTGCCCCTTTTGGTTGGTTAGAATCTTGGGTCGTCTACTAGTTCATTTGAAAATTACTTTTAACTGGAAAGGTTTTGTAACACCTCATTCTTTGCTCCATAAACTTCCTCTTTTTATTTTCCAAATCCTTGTGTAATATAGACCTATTTCTACTATATTCATGCAACTATTACTCTTTCCTCAAGGTTGCCTCTAAGGTTTTGGGTTCACTGTATTTCAGCCTGTCAGCATAAAAGGATGGCAGTCCATTAATGTACCTTTGTACTTTAACATTTTCATCTTTAATAAAATGTGTGTAGCTCAATAATTCAACAAATATCTAACCATACTCTTTCATGGTCACGTGTCCTAGTTGTAGCTTGAAAAACTCCTGCATTTTGTTTGCATAATATCATTCTCATAAATATTTCCTTTGAAAATACTCCTTAAATTTACTCCAAGTGATCCACATTTCGTTCAAGTGTTTGACTACCTTAATTTTCTCCCGCCAAAGGTTATCCTTACCATTAAAATGATATATGACCACTCTTGCCTCTAAATTCAAGGAATAAGTGAAGAGATGAAGATATTTTCTCATCTCCTGCAACCAATTTTATTCTTCTTCCCCTTTCTTGTTTTCTACCCCAAAAGTGGGTGGATTAATTTTCTTCAGCTCCCCTTGCAAATTTTCTCTATCTAGTTCTCTACTTAACTTCCATAATAATGACATATTAGGACCACTGCTAGACTCTGATGTGGAACACCCCTTTTACTGGTCCTCGTTCCTGTGTGGTGGTGCCAATGGGCATCACATTTAGAAGGTATAGAACTCCGAGTGCCTCTTTCTCTAGTTTTTCCACTATGCACATTGCTAACTGCAACTCAGTCGGCTAGCCTAATTCTCTCTAAAAAAAATTTAGACTTTGCGCAAATTAATTATTATTCTACTCACGTTATTTCATCAACTTTTCATTTTCATATTTGTAGCTAAAAATTCCTACTTTGAGACTTTTGGTGGTTTCTTCCAAACCTTCACCCTCTCGTTGGTCTATTCCATGACCATTAGATTCAGTTTCATTATTCCACAAGCCTATATTTTCATACCCAAATGCTTCCTCATCACTGTAAGGTCCTTGGGCATCTTCTAGACTCGTATCAGCCATTAGGAAATTTTTCTTGAAATTCCACCTATCTCTTTCCCTACAAATTTCACTTAAAATTCTTATTGAATTCAAAAATATGGTTTTGCTAGGTCATTTCCATCATCAATAATTTTCCATTGACTATCCACTTGCACTATTTTGTTACCTAAGTTGAAAATCATACCCTTAGAAAGTTTACAACTTGCTTAACTGTTATGTCCCTTTAAAATTTCTTGTAGATTTCCTTTAAATTTTTCTAGAAATTTTTTCCACAAACCAAAATTTCTAGGTGCATAATTATCTTCTTCCTAGGATTAGCTTTCCAACTTCTCATCATATGTCAAAATCTGATTTATGAGTTGTAATCTATGATCCTTGGACGATTAACTCATTTTTCCCAATTCTTTCATGCTTGAAAATTCAAATTTTTCCTGTACTCAAGAAGCCTGTATTCGTTGGTAACTAACTGTATTTTGCAACATATAGAAACTTTGTCCTACTTCCTATGATTCCCTATCATTTAGTTCTATCCTCTCGCTTCCTCTATCTTCTCATTAGAAGTAAACTGCCTCTCTTAGCTCATTCTTACACATGTCCCACATGCTATCTTCCTTTGTCCAACAACATGCAAGTGGCCATTTTAATATACTAACACTTTTTTTCCCTAAACTATATATGACCTTATATAATTTAAAGCTTTATTATTATTATTATCATAATAGTAATTAATCTATTAAATTTAATAGATAATTAAATATTTATAACAAATAAACTATTTAAGTTAAGAATCAAAAATATAATTAACTTATAAAACACCTATATTTTTAAAACAAAAAACCAAGAATTAAATTGTATTTTCTAAATAACTTTACCATCATATAAATTATCTATTAAACCGATTAAGTTCGGTCCGCCGTGTGATATATATATATATATATTATTATATATATATTATATATATAATATAATATGGAGGGTTAGTCCTACTAGGGGGCCTCTCCACAAGTTTCCCATGCTCCACAAACTCAAATGCATGGGAAACTTGTGGAGGGCCCCAGGTAGGATACCTTTCATATAATATATATATCATATTAATATATATATAGAAAGGGTATCCTACTGGGGCCCTCCACAAGTTTCCCATGCTCCACAAACCTCAAGATGTCCCACCACAACCTTGCAGTCCCCACCGTCACCTACACCCTGCCACAGTTACACTTTTTTGCAAAACTCATGACAATCAACGACCATGATGCTCCACGCTCCATATGAAGAAATTCTGTTGGGTCAACATGCATGGATGCTAACAAGGGCATGCATTTCGAAAAAGGTAGTTTATCAAACTCACCCATTCCTATATCTATGGTTGGGATTGATTTTCACACCCTCCCTCACCTTTTCTGGACCCAGTGTAGCGGGGTGTCAGAGAAAGTAGTTTTGGTATTCCAAAAAAACTTATGGATTCTTCTTGCATGCACGGAACGATAAGATGGATCAATTACTCTAGCCTTCTCCTCGATACTAGCTTAACACATCATCCCACTTCGCTTCATCATCGCACTTCCCATGAATGTTCCCCTTCGTGCCTCAGGGGTCTCTTGGGCTGAACCTTTGGGATATTTCATCCTGAGCCCACTATCTTGATGCTCTTCTTGACTGAAAATCCTCACTCCTCCATGGTGGGACCTCCGAGATATGTCATCCCAGCCCCATCGTCTTGACCATTCTGCTTACCTACTTCTCTTGCACCCGTAGGATGAGCTGTCATGAGGGCTCCACTTCTAGCCAATGGAAATCCTCTCTGCCTCCATAATGTTGGCCTAGCTGTCCTGATTCCTAGACAATCTGACCACTCCTTTTTGTTGCTAATTACAAGATTTGAGGATGTATCCTTTAGGCCACATCACGCCTCAATTCATTACACTGTGACATGATGAAATCCTAGCATCGAATCCATGGCGTGCATGATGAACTTTCATGAGACCCTTTTTTCCATTTAATTAATTCCAATGTAATACACCCTCCATTCAAATTATAACCATATATCATTATATTTTTTTTTTAAATGGGAGGGGCTAGTTCCCTTTAGAAGCATTATGGGCCCTCTTTTTTTATCGATATATTACAAATGCGTGCCAGAACCGACACATCCAGACATATTAAGCCATCAACAGTACAATATATGCTGCAGCAGCAGCTTCGCAGGATTCAAAATTGGTCGGGGGGTGAGTAAACCATTCGCCTCGACCGTCACATCGTGCACTCGCGTGCGATATATCATTATATTTATACATACATATATATAAATTTATTTATACGCGTACAAGTAATGCCCTTTTGTAGTAATTTTCATACCAATGTTTTTCATAAATATGTGCTATTCATTTCATTTAACATATTCATACATATATTTATTAAATCAAATAAAATTTGGTACATGGGGTGATGTTCTGACAAAAAATTTGACATTGAGGGGCAATTTGTTTTTGTGCTTCTTCTTCAATATTTCCTCTCAATTCACAATTATATCCTAAATCCTTATTGAGCACCCAAACTCTTTTCCCAATAGATTTTAACCACATACCCTAAGTGTAACTTTCACCAAACAATTGCTAAGAAATCACCAATATGTATTTTGTTAAACATTTAGTGAGCAACTTGCAACTTCTTATTTTTCTTTTAATTTTGACCCATTCAAGCCCAATGTTGTAACCTGAGCTTTGATACCAATTTGTACTGTCCCCAACCCCCAACCATACAAAATCACTATAATGAATGATGCATAATTAAAAAATAAATATAAGGCATAAGTGCTCACATTTGATTCAACATATTTTGCAACCTAAAACGAGGTGGTATAATTACCATGAATGCAATGCTACATGCCATAATGCAATGTTTTTCACATATAAATCACAAAAGTACGATAAATAAGGGAAAAAATTGTACATTAATCGTCATTAACTGGAACCCTTAAAACTAGGATTTTGACATCAACAAATTAAATAGTATGTCAAATATATATACATTCTTCCATAAGAATTTAGGAAATTATCTACAAACGAAAGTCGACTAGTTGTGGGGCCTCCATGTTCCACCCAACCATAGGAATAATGGTTCATAATCTCAACCATTGAGTCACCCACAAGCTAAGGTGACAACTCTGAAGGAAATGATAACCAAATCAATATCTAAAACTCCATGAACAAGGTGCCAACCCAACATTCACGCTGCTCTCAAGCTCGAGACACCCTTTAGGCTAATTTTCAAGGTGCCAAGACAACAATTATGTTGCTCTAGGGCTCCAAGGAACCTCTAGGCCATAAACCGTCACAAAGTTCCCACTAGAACTCCATGGCCATCAAGTCGTAAACAAGGTCAACAAATCCTTGGAGCACCAAGCTCCCAAAGCCAACATTAGGGCTCTCATAATAAACATGATGCATCCATACGAATTAGTTAACTTAATAACCATACCTTGGCTAGTCAAGTGTCCAACCCTAGGACTTACTAGCCATCATTAAATCTTAGAGTCCTCTCCAAAATCATTGACTAACCCCCCTTACGTCTTGCCAAATTAACTCCCCCCATCTCAAAATACACTTCTTTTTATACATGCATGACCATAACTTGCCATGTGGCAACCTATAGAACCCTCATGGGCTTCAAGTGCACTTTTCACCAAAATATCTAACCATTTTCTTTTTCATTGGAGTTACATCCCCCATACTCTTTCTGTGTAGTGGGATGCACAACTAGCCTTATTTATTAATATTTAAGGATATGTACATTTACACTATTTACAATATTCAAATCGTGACTCCTCTATCCACTTAGCTAAAAATCAGTATATCAACAACTTTGCAACTACTTGGGCATGTAGGATAATAAAGTATTTCAATGCACAATCCTAATATAAAAGTTCATGTATTTACATCATTAAAAAAAGTGGGGGTATTGCAACTGCGAAGGGGTTTCAACATTGAAAATGAATTCTAATTTATTATTTGTAGATAATCTTAGTTACTTAAATTATTATAGAAATTTTGAGTCATAGTTTGAGAAAAGTTATGGATAGGTAAATGTTTTTACATAAGGAAAAAGAAAATCTACCTTGAAAAGCATGAGCGATTTAGGGAATAAACCTTGGAGTGATTTATGGATCTAGGAAAATATACTTTGTTCCTAAAAACTATAGTTAATCATTACAAGCCTAAGGGAAAAACTAATTGCCGAATGAATGTAAATGTAGCCAAAATATGGGAATGAGACTCTAAGTAGAATTATGTATGTAGAATTAAATTAATGAATCATGATTCATATCACTAGTGTGTAATTTGTCTCTATATAATTGGTGATTGAGTTCCAGTGTGTGTGAATATGGAATTAATGGGGTTTTAGATCTCGTATATGAGCTTGAAACTAAATTATAGGTTTGGGTTTTTTAAATTTGTCATGCAGATCATATGCTAGCATTAGAATAAATTCTAATATAATAATTTTACGTGAGTTTCTATGTTTATTTATTGAGTAAAGAGTCAAAACGAGAAGGAAAATCTCTAAGGAGTAATGCAATGAAAGCTATGCATCAAAGAAGAGAGAAATATTTTCGAAGAAATAAAACATTTTGTTGATCAAATGAAGGTTTACTGAACTTGAAGTTAATGGTTTTAGATCTCGAAACTTTGCATGAAGAGTGAGCAGATATGAGTTTTGGGGTTTATTAGGGAGACAATATATGTGAGTCTATTTGCGTTGATCGATTTGGTCAAATGATAAGTTCTTTGTGTCTCAATTGATAAGTATTATCTTGGTTTATATCAATCGAGAGTGTGAACTCATTGTGATTCTAAATATTGCTTGAGAAGTGAACTTCCAATGTTGTTCTAGGTGGATTTGATCTGATGGCATTGATGCCAAGATGAGATCTCTTTATTGTGTATGCTAAATTATAGTTATGTTGATATATTGGTTGTGGGTAGTTGATCCGATCATGACTTGATAATTGTATATAATTTAGATCAAATTCTATTCTATATAAATAATTTATTAGAAAAGATCCAATCAAAGATCCAATAGTGATGTATGAGGTAAATCGCCTTAAGGTAAAGAATTATTTTTACTATGGTTTAAGAACACAAACATTTTGTTGTCTCGCTTGAGATTTACAGTGAGGTTGAATTTGAATTAGCGTTCATATAGAAATTTACCAAATTTTGAGAGAATGCACATGTGTTCTGTTTAGCTTAATGAGCGGAAACAACCTTTGCTATTTGGCATTGTTGATACTACATTGAGACAAAGGAAATCATGGTGAGGTGTTGTTTGCAGTCTCAAAAGAAATCACTCATGGAGTGCTAAGTTGCATTGAAGGTAAGTGAATTCCATAGGAAAGAGAAATATCATGCTATGAGAGGTGCTATTGTTTGACCATAATTCTTATCAAATTTGCAGTAATATCCTATCAATCCTAATATTCATCTGATTTTCTTCAACGTGTTTTGGAATGGCCATTCCCTCATAGCTTTTATTTTGTTAGGATCCACTTTGACACCATATTTTGATACAATATGACCCAAATATTTCAATTATTGAAGCCCAAAGTTAGACTTGGAAGGATTTGAATATAGTTGTTGCTCTTCTAATAGTGTCAAAAACCCATAAAAATTTTGTACATGTTCTTCCCAATATTTGTTGTATATTGGTATGTCATCAAAAGGTACTAGCACACATTTTCTAAGGAAGGGTTTGAGAATAGAATTCATGAAGCTTGAAAATGTTGAAGGTGTATTAGTAAGTCCAAATGGCATAGCCAAAACTCATAATGACCTTCATATGCTATAAATTCTATTTTTTGAATGTCTTATTGTATCATTGTGATTTTATGATATCCAAAACAAAGATCCAACTTAGTAAATAAAATTTGTCCATGCAATTCATCTAGAAACTCTTCGATGGTGGTAATAGGAAACATGTCTTTGATTGTGATTTTGTTGAGTTATCTGTAGTCTCAACACATACACCACAAAATATCCTTTTTGATAACCATCACCACTGGTGAAGAGAAAGCACTCTAGTTAGGATGAATGATGTTTGCCTCTGACATTTCTTGAACCATACAGTCAATCCTAGTCTTTCTAAATGTGGATATCTATAAATCCTAATGTTAGGCAACACACTTCTAGGTTGAAAATGAATAGCATGGTCATGATCTGAGACAGGTGTAAGACCCTTAGGCATTTCTCCAAATACCTTAGCATGATTGTTGAAAAATTTTTAAAGACCCATTGAAATAGAGGATATATATGCTTTAATATCTAATGAACACAATTTTGCAACTACACCTTGGTGTCCCTGTTTTAGTAATTCTGTCATTCTATTAGAGCTTATAACTTTACTAATTTTTTGTGGGATACCTCTAAGCTCAATTTCCTTTCCCTTGGAGAAAAATCTGATGAAAAGATCTTATAAATTAAGGGTCATTGTTATCAATTATTGTAACCATTGTAACCCTAATACAACATCAACACCACCCATTTGGATTGCAACCATGGGACTAACCAATAAATAGTCCCCCATGCTAAGCTTAATCTTATTGCACTTCCCTGAACAATTTATGGTATCTCTATCTAGAATCATCACTTGGAATTCTTGTGCTAGATAGACAAAGCATTTAAGAATTTTTTCCACTTTGTAACTGATGAATTTATGGGTACCACCTAAATCAATAGATACATTACCTTTTCTCTTTTGATAAATCCTTCAATCTTGAGGGTTTGTAGAGTAGTGATGTTGGCTAAGGAATGACAAGAGAATGTTGGAGTAGTTTCTTATAGTTCTAGATCTTGTGAAGCTTCCACTTATTTATATTCTTCATCATCAAGTCTATGAAGAATAATTTCTTCTCACTACATTTATTCCCTTTACTGTAATTTCTATCACAATTGAAACATAGTCCCTTTATTATTTTTTCATCCATTTTCCGAGGAGTCAACCTTGTGAGTTTAGGAAAGGGAACATGATTTTCTCTATAGTTATTAGTGATCAATTTTCTAGTGGCCATACTTTTATTTTCAGCTTTCTCTACTAGATTGAAAGAATTCTCTAAAGATTTAGGTTCAAAGAGACACACCTCATGTTGGATGCTTTCCTTTAAAGTACCCATAAATAGGTCTAACAAGTTGTAATATGAAATATTCTTTACTATGTGATTCAAATTTTGGAATTGTTGAATATGCTACGTAACTAGATGTTTTTATCAAAGAGTTACCAATTGATTAAAGAATGTGTTTCTCTTAATATAGCCAAAATGTGCTACTAATTCCCCTATAAAAATGGACCAAGAGATAATATAATTTTTTTTTCCTTTCACAAAGACATTGATACCATACATTTTGGTCATGTTCTAGAAACGTGAATTAAATATTTACCTTTTGTAAGGATGCCATTTCATGTAGATCAAAGTATTACTTCAACTAAAATATCCATGTTGCAAGATCATTCCAATCAAATTTCCTCGTATCAATCTTCATAATGTAGTGGTTTCTTGGTGGTGACTTGATGCCCCTATGATGTGAATATTGCATTGAAAATTCATGATTATGGTTTTGTGATTCAAAATTTGTACTTTCCAATTATTATTGAATACTTCCCATTTGATATTGATTATGAACAATTTGCTTCTCCAATTGTTCATGATTTCCTTGGATCTCCACATCACTTTTAAGAAGCCTCTCCAAGAGGATTTTCCATGCCAAACATGGATTTTTTAATTTCTTCCTTATTTTCATTCATCTTATTTTCTATTCCTTTCTTAATTTCATTCATCTTATTTTCTATTCCTTCCCTATGTTCATTCATATTTTTTTCTATTCCTTCCTTATTTCCATTCATCTTCTTTTCTATTGCTTACTTATTTTCATTCATATTCTTTTCTAATTCTCTTTAAGATTTTCTCAAGAACTTAAGAAATACATCTTTTTTAACACACTACCATCCATTTCATTGACTTTCTTCTCTAATTGAGATAATCTAAATTCTAGTCTTCACTTTCCTCATGAGTCAAGGATGAGCCTCCATTAGATTTTATAGGTGTAGGAGATTTCTTTGGAGTCATGTTGGAAAATAGTAGTATCCCTCCTCTTTATTACAACAAAAAAAGTGGGGGCTCTTCTAAAGAACAATTAGGTCAATAGTAAGTTATGTCTCTTAATTTGCATAATATAAGAAGGAAATTTTTTTATTGACATATCTCCAAGATTTGAGACCATTTAGATCTGAAAATTATTCTATAATACTTCAATCTATAGTTTCTAGAATTCCATAGGTGCCAACTAAAAGTTATAGTAACTTTCCCAAAACTTGATTTTTTTACCCCTTCCCATGACAAAACTTTAGTGGGCCATGTGTCCAATTCTTGAGATATAATTATGGAACGAGTACCTAAGGTACTTCTATATGTCTCAAAAAACCTTGAATATTTTAAAGTCTGAATATTTCGAGATAAGAAGATATAGAAAAAAATAACAAGCTCACGCCCTTAAAATTTATTTCTTGATTGCTCACAAATAATAACTTCGGTATAGTATAAATAACAAAGTATGAAAAACCAAATTCCAAAAATAAAACCAGTTATTCCAAGAGATATCTCCTTAATATGGCCCAAGTCACTTCATGTAGGCTTCCAAAAAAATGTTATAGCACAAATCTATACTAACCTATTTGAGACTGAATTATGGAGTGTATAAAAACCTATTGATGCATGGAAATGTCTTATCTCCACATGTGAGGAATCTCTCGGTCAGAGTATCAATTAGACTCATTTCCATTGTGATAGAAAAATTAGACTCATTTCCTTCACTTAAGAAAAATAAGAATCTCCGTCTCAAAATAGAGTAGGATAGAATAGGAAAATAAAACAAGCCACGTGAAAATCGTTTTTTTCTTATTCTGAATTTCTAGTTTTTCAACAATGGCATTAATGATGAATGAATTTGTAATGAAGAACACAAACGACTTCCTTATTTAGGATCCTCTTCTATTTTTTGTTTGTGCATCTTAAGCTATTGTCCATTAGTGGTTTTTGATTTCTGCTCATGAAGTAGTATTATAGAAGAAGGACAAATCTGGTTCTCCTAAGTTAGGATCCACTTCTCTTGCTTATTACATAATGAATTAGAAATTACTTAGTTAAATTTTATATTTGTAATATGCACTTCTAATTAGTTTATAATTGCATTTCCTTCAGTTTCCATAAGTTATATTCTAAAGGTGATTATATTTGCATTTGAGGTCCACTATATTTTGGTTTGCTTCTAAGTTTTACGAAATCTCGAGGTTGACAATTAAATGAGAGGGATTTAACATACAATTAAATCACCCAACAACATTAATGAGCCTTATGGCATATAATTGCAAAAAAAATATGATGGGTCTTGTATTAACGAAAATTGAAGTGAGGGTGTTTGGTTGATGATGTGAGTTATATAACAATGACTCTAAAAAAAATAGAACTTATATTATATATTTACAAAAATGATTCTTTGTTTCTTTCTAAATGAGTTTGATTGTATATACATTATAATACAACTAATATATTACAATGTGTTACAATTAATCTATGTAATCAAGACTAATAATATAAAAGGTATTTACATATCATCAAGTAACTGAAATTAAAAGCCATGTCAGATGGAAGTTGGACCAAATCCCATAAAGAAAATTAATAGGGATTTATTGCAACAAGGCATCATCAACAAAAATAAAAATAATCAAGTTTTAAAAGAGATGCACTTAAGTTGGATGTGTCAAATAAGACATCGAGATCATTTACCTTCAAGAATTAGGTCACCTCTATCTTCGTCCTTTGGTCATATCTATCTTGTGAAGTGATGCAAGAGTCTTCATGTGCGAAAAGGGTTAATGTGGAAAATGTCACTTAATGAAAACAAAAAATAATACCAAAAGTAAGTAAAATTACAAGTGATTTGATTAGAGGAAAAAGGGTCCCTACTTATTGTAAAATGAACACCAAGCCAAAATGGGGGTTGTTACAGCTAAAACAAAACCCTAACCTCATTAGAAAATATATTTGAAAATATCGAAAACCACTATATGTAATTTGGACAAGAAGTTGGTCACATTTTTGTGTCAATGTGGTCCAAGTTTCACTCTCAAAAGCATCAAAGAAAAAAATTATAGTGAAAATTTTTAATTGACTTGTTTGAGATGGAATAGAGGAGGATTCGAAATCCCTAACTTCCTTAGACCATATCTTCTAAAATATGGTGAAATAAATCTAAAACATGAGCCATTGATTGTTGGGGATTTCTTCTCAATCTTCTTCATCTTTCATCATCTAAAAGCTCCTAGAAAAAAAAAGCTATAACAAAAATTCCCTAATGTCCTATTTGAAGCAACAAAACCTTATGATTAAGAGAAACCAAATGTTATGATCCTTGCCCCTTAATAATGATAAGAAATGAATAATTACAGTCCACTTCAAGGGTGCACATCCTTTTAAAATAAACAATATGAAAGATATAATATTTGGTGATCCTAAGGATACGTCTCCTTAGGATAATGTTGGAGGCAAATGATGTAATTATAATAAAATGGGACCACTAAGGGTTCTATCCTACATAAAACTGTAACAATAGAAACATGAAGCTTATATAGGGCTCAACAATATATCATATGGAAACCCAATGGATGTCTCCCCATATAACAATAGAAACATGTGGCTTATATAGAGCTTTGTTATATGAGATTTATGATTGCCGACAAAAGTATCTCCCATAGGTTAGTGGCTAACCTAGAACAACAAAGAGACAAGGAACCTAATGCTTTTTCTTAAAGTAGATAGATAACAGAGTGAGGCCTACCTAGAATCCTTCACATACTTCGCTCCTTTATCTTGGAAGTTCCAATTCCATCTCCAAATGTCAAAATTAGAACTTGCATAGTTAGATAATACAAGATAAGAAACTATGAGATCTATGCTCCATCATCTAAATACTTCATTCAGTAGATCAACGTGGTATTGAAATATATGAAATAACAACGCCACATATAGGAACATAATGAATTATTTACATTAATATAAATTGAAGGAGATTACAACCATAAGTAGTATTTGATCTTGTCGAAAAGCTCCTCCAATTTGTTTACTTGTCCTTTCATTGTCACAATATGCATCTCTAATCACCCTTAATGCATGAAATAATAACCACTAATTGCAACAACACAAGGGCATAATCATTCTCCAAAATCCAACCCCCATCCACATAGAAGGCTAGGAATATTTAGAGAAGTAGGGTAAGTTGGGTGTTCTTATCCAATTCCTAATTGAGGGTATGAGATCCACCTTTGATGGAGGGATAAGATAAAATGGTAATTGGTGAAACTCCAAGGTATGGTAGGATAAGATCCTAATGTTTTATCCAAGGTAAGTGGTTAAAACAACTTCTGGAAACTCCTAGAAGGGGAAGCTTATGGAATCCTGACCATTTTTCCGGATTTATAGAACCAACACAGGTGCAAAGGGGAGCAACCTACTAGTGACCAATGCAGGCCATAATGGAGTAACATATAGGCGATCGCACCCTAGTAGGCATACACGGAGCGTTGGTCCTAAAACTTGCTCAGATGATGCAATTTAGGGCTGAAATTATGGGGGATGAAGGGAACATGCTCACGGCTTTGTGTAAGATGTTGACAAGGGGGGATAGGATGTTGATTGATCCCATTAGGAGGCTCCCTGATCAGATGTGACAAAATGGACTATAACATAATGCCCCCTAAAGTGAAAAGTCAAAGATGATGACTCATGACTGAAGTGCTTTACCTTCTGACAAGTGGGCATCAAGGACGACCAATGAGCTTCATCTATTACAATACATTTACAACATGACATATTTGTTTGATGAGGGAGGCATATCCATAATCAACTCATAATCTGACATAAAATGTATAATGATCAAAATATGCATCCATAGATGCAACTAGTGGACCCATGACTTGATGATTGTATGTATGATCATGGCCATTATACATTGTGATCTTTCTATATCTTTTGAAATCACAGCCCAAATGGATGAAATTAGATCTGGGGTCTTTTATCTCATTCACACGATGAACCAATGTACAATTCTAACCATGTGAATCAATGAGCTAGAGTCGAACATGGTAGACACCATCTGATTATTGGTCAATGATGTAAGCCGGTAACAGATGCGAGAGAAACCACTGATGATGTTAGTGTCTCTTATGGTACTGTAGTACAATCTGTATGGTTTGAATAAATGATTTGATGTCGAACACCACACAAAATATTTCAGTTGAATGGCACTCATGTAAACATGTTGTTGAGAGTGAAGAAACTTTCCATTGATGTATGCAAGCACAAAGGTACCAAAGGTGTGTTTCTAAGTCAACTTCCTAGATGATGTGCTGATGTCAATAGGAAGTGACCTATCACTGGAAGGCCTTGATGTATCCCCCATCAACGACACAAAATGAGTATCATAATTGGGACATAATGATCAAAATGATGATGACATGGAACTGGATGAAGAAATGGAAACATTTAATGAAGGCTTAAGAGTTATTGTAGAAGGGATCAACTAAATGACTTCTCTTTAATGCACTCGTGACACTAAATGGAGTTGGAAGCATTGACCTAAAATCGAAATGGAGGCTTTAAAAATGGTATGATAACCAAAAGACAAGCATATTACCCAACCCAAAATACACAAAGATTAAGTGGAAGAGTGTCATGCTCAAGAGCGACTCACTCCCATTAGCAAAATGGAATCCCTTGTTTTCTCAATTTCCCGACCACACTCTTCAATACCTCTTTAGTTTTTAACATTATTGAGGAGGATAACATATGCTTGATCTGTAAATTCATCCTTCGGATGAAACCCTACGAGTATATTTAATGAACCGCAAGAACAAGTGGTTCAGCCCCATCATGATAGATGATTCCATTGTTGTTTAATGTTTTTACGAGTCCAGTGAAGGTAAAATTCGACATCTTTTCCATGTTTAGAGAGTTTGAAAAAGAGCTGAAAAACAAAACTTGAAATGTCTTTTTTCGTAAGTAGTCCGTTAGGTCTTAAAAGGTGGAAAAAAATACCCAAGAGAACCTATTAGCCATGTTGACTAAGGTATTCCTCTTTCATATATAGTTTATCTTAGTCTCGAAAAGGGCTAAACTTATATTGAGTATACATCTTTTCATTTACTTTTATGAGTTTGAAAAGATAAGTGCTTGACAATATTTTCATATTTTGGGAGTCTGAAAAGAGCTCAAATATGACTCCTCTTGGAGGAATGAGTGGTATAAAGTGTTAGCAACTCATTTCGTTCATGATGGAACTGCTACAAACACGTAAAGTTTAAGAGGCTCGCTAATAAGACCACTCATCTCAGTAGTTCCTTAGATAAGGGTAAAACAACCAAGTGAAAGTGTATGATCGACCAAGCAAATGGTGACAATGGAATGAAAAAACCAAGGCTCATCTAGCAGAAACATGACGATAAAAATGAAAATCACGAGGGATACAATGGCAATGGTTTCATTTTTGGAGAAGCTTGAAACATGGGAAACTATGCTTGAAATTACTTGAAGATGGTTTCTTTTTTTCACAAGCTTGAAACATGAGAAAAGCTATGCTTGAGAGTCATTTCATTTTTACACAATATTGAAATAGAGGAAAACTGTGCTTGAAATAAGTTTCCATGCCCTACCATAATGACTTAATTCGAGATACATTCCCCCTAAGCTTAATTTTATGCACCTAACTAAACTACTAGGTATTAATAGGTGCATGGAATGAAGGTTCATTTACGAGATCAAGTGAAAGAATCGAATGGGAATTTACAAGATGTAATCAAAGAATCTAATTGAAAGGGGATTTGTTTCATTTTTTTAATGAGCTTGAAACGGGAAAAGAACTATGGTCATAACACCTTATTTCATTTTTTAAGGAGATTGACACATGAAAAAGAACTCTACTCCAAGGAACTTGTTTCATTTTTTAACGAGCTTGACACAAGAAAAGGAACTCTACTCCGGAAAACCTTGATCATGACTTCCAAGAGGCCATTGCTTCTAGGAGGTTCTCATCATATGGGAGAACAACACTCTATAAGAGATATATATCAAGGGATCCAATGGAAAAATGAGACTGCATTGCCACTAGTAAATGAGGCACTACATCACCCACTAGATCATCATTAGACGGGGGCATGAGACAAGTTTCCACATAATTAACGTGTGGTTTGGGGGGGGGGGGGGGGGGATACCACTTGCATATAAGGAAAATTTAAGGATTCTCATTGATTGGGAGACAAAATAAGGCCAATGAATGAAAGTGGATCGATAACCACAATCTGTCCATCATGCGGGAAGCACATCACTCGAAAGAGCATGGGTACAACAACATTCATAGCATAAACATAGTCTTTCCCCAAGAGAAAATTGAAGTCCAAAGGGTCTGTGACAATCATAACATCAATACATACAATTTTTCCTGCCAAGGTAAAGGGAAACTAAGGAAGGATCCCTAAGGGTTGATTCGTTCTTATGTTAAAAGCTAATAGATTCAGAGTAGCAAACACAAGCTATGGGAACCCCAAAGCTTGCCAAGCAGAGGAGGATAGAATACTAACAAAAGATCCCTCATATATTATAATGTGATGGATGTCCTTATTATAACCCTTTACCATGATCTTAAAATGCATGTAAGAAGGGAGACAAGGTTTTGTCAATCGACTCCAATCAAAGGAAATGACCCATTTCCTTGGAGTGGGTTTTGTAGGGATGAGAGAAACACCTTGTTTTTCAATAGAGTCAAAAGAAATAAGAAGAACCTGAGCGGTATGATCCTTACTATGTATGGGAAAAGTACGATTGACAAAAGGCCGAATCGGGTCAACCATTTTCTCAAGCAATGGTTGTTCGGGAACAGACTCATGGGATTCACATTCAGAGAGAGTGAGATTGATAGGATTCAGATTTTGATCAATCACCTCATTAACTAGTGGAGGATTGGGAGAAAGATTTCGATAACCAGTGGGAGGTCATTACTGAGAAGCTATAACGTTTTAAAACACTTTTGAGGCTTCACCCACATAAGGACAAACATGAATAGGAGGACTCAATTCTAATAACTTAATGGGAAAACGGACTTTACGCTTTTTCCCATGGATGTTATTGTTACTAGTTGAGGGTTTATCACAAGGATGATCTCTAGAGGCTAATGAGAAAGGCCGATGTGAACCTATGGACCACACTTCTAATATCTTGGGAATACCACGACAATATCTAAGAAGGTGGTCACATTTACAAAGAATGCAATGGAATTTAACTTTACGAGGGCAATTAGAAAACTTTTTCATACTAGTTTCATCCATAGCAATGGTTTCTTGGTTCCCCCCTACGTATTTTGCTTCCTCCTCTTTTTCCTTTTCTTCTTATTATTAGCTTCCTCGTTACTAGAATCAAGACTTTTAATAAGCGAAGCGGAAGAAAGGGGTGAAGAAAAAATAGGTGAAGAATTAAAAGGGTCAACTTTAGGATGAACATGAGGTTCATGTTGCAGAGGTGGAGGACAACTCAATTGAGAAGGAGTTTGGACATTCAAAACCATAGGGGTTGAAAATAACCAAAATGGAAAACCAATGGTAAATCTGGGAAGGGACAACATTGCCATATAAGGAGCACCAATATTTCCAAAAGAAGGAAAATGACCACGATTCCCATGAGAGGGGCTCCATTGATTTGAAGACTCCAGAACTATTACCATTAATCTCAACCTAAGATCCACTAAGGAGTTGTTCCACAGGGATGATGTTATTCTTCAGTCAATTAATTGATTTTGGAAATTAAGGACACAAAATAAACAAAGGGGTAAACTAGGCAAAAGGTTTAGCAAGCAACTGTGATCTCCAATATACACATTGGTGAACCAAGGACTTAACATATGTGTAGGGAATCTCCTCTAATGCTATGTTCGGTGTATTATGGTATACAAGGCAACCAACTCAATTATGTATGGATGGATAACAACCTATAGGGGACTCCCAAAATATACTCGACATTTTGTGGGAGTGCAGGCCATAGTAGTGTTGACTAATGCATAACCATTTGATGAGAGTGTTTCCATATACTATCATGTGTGGAGCACCATACAATATACCCGAAGGTACGTGGAGAATGATCCTATACACTTACGTACATGGAGCATGATTTCACCCCTCGGATACAACGATGGAAAACAACAACATCTCCTACATTTAATGATGCTGGAACATGTCTCTAACCTAGATCTCTATGTGTGTCATTAAGTTTCAGATGCTCCTTAGGTTAATTGAGATGGATTTTAATGTTGATCTTGAATTATGTTTCATTTTCAGGGCTCAAAACGTGATGTCACCTGGACACACCTATGGTGCAACTAATATGACATAAATAACTATTTTGAATTTCGATGAAAGCTATCTAGTGTATGCAAGAGGTGTAAATAATTATGAAACAATGAAATATGCAGCCAACAAGAGCTTCCTAACTAGAACTTTCAATTTCACTATTCCAATTCAATTCAAATGATTAAAAGATGCCAAACCATGCAATGTAATCTATGCATGATTCTCGTGAAAACTATGCAAATGTAATATATGCACAATTTCCTTTCCAAGTGTGAAAATGAGATTTCTAACGTGATCTATGCACGAGAATTATTCAAAACAAACACAAGAGGATTCCAACGAAATCAAACGTAATCTCGGATTTCATGAACAAAGGACTCAAATTGAAATTGGGTGAAAATTCCAAAAATCAAAAGAGATGTCACTCAAAGGCTATCAACACTCATACAAAATTCAAAAATGAAAGCCAAAATATGCAATTTCACACTAGGGAATTCCAATTTCACAAACAAAACCCTAGATGAAAATGCAATATTTTTTCTTTTCACTACACTTAATTTTTTAAATGAAGAAAACTAAGATTCAAAGTCTAATCGCTGATTCAAATGCACTTTTTAGAATGAGGACTAGACAACAATTCATCCAAGTGGTCAATGATCAAACGAAACAAGTTTGCAAGCAACCTAATGATAATAATAATAAAAAAAAATGAATTCTTACCTAGGAAATAAAACACACATGAAAACCAAAAGGAGGCTTTAGAAAGACCAAAAGATACTTAAGGCTCAAGGAAGCTAAGCTGGAAGTATGCTGACCAAAGAGAGGCTCAAGAAATAAGGAAAAAATTGTACAAAAATACGAACCAACATTGGTGGAGAAGAAGCACCAGTGCGTTGCAACGCTGGCATAGAGTGGGGCTAAGTGAGGTGCATTGCTATGTCAGAGGGACGGAGGGAGCATTGGGTGTGTGAAAGAAGGTTCGAGCATAAAAATTGCAAAAAAGGCTCAACGGAATCACTTCCTAGGTCTCTTCTTGGTTGGATGATACAAGAAAGGTTTGTCAAGGAGATAATAAAAGAAAAAGGACAAGGAAACCACCAAGGGAATACTGTGTTCCCTAGTATGGTCACCAATTTGTTATATGAGATTTATGATTGTGGACAAAAGTATCTCCCCTAGGTTAGTGGCTAGCCTAGAACAATAGAGAGATAAGGAACCCAATGTTTTTTCTTAAAGTAAATAGATAATAGAGTGAGGCCTCCCTAGGATCCTTCACACACTTCACTCATTCTTTAGCTTGGAAGCTCCAATTACATCTCTCAATGCCAAAATTAGAACCTGCACAGTGCGATTCACCCACATTTTATAGGATAATTTTTTTTTACTTCACAAATCACCAAAATTTTATAGAGACAATATAAAATGATTAAAAAATTGAATATTTCATATTGGAGGCTTTTGTGATTCATAATTTAATAAAAACTATTCCTAAAGAATCACATTAATATCTTAGGGTCGACGTGTTTCGAACCCCTGCTGAGGTTCATTATCAAAATTGTTATTCAAATATTACCAAAAATATTATAATTTAGATATTAGGGATTAGTGAGATTTTCCAAGGTTTATACACTCTAAAATAAAATTCCATATTTCAAATTTTCCCCATATACAAGCTTAACTAACTATTTTGCCTCTAAACAACTTGTTAAACATCTGTTAGGATTGTTATATGATATGTGAGATATGAATCAATAGTATATAATGGATAAATGTCTATTTTGATTCATATTCTTATGAAAAAAAATCATATGTCTTAGAGAAAACCATTTAGGATCGAGGACATCATAATGTTAATGATAGTAGTATTTGATAAGTAATTTTAGAGGGGCATAAATGTCTTGACATGTGGAGATCATCCAAGTGACATTAGATTTATAAAATTAATCAAATTAAATGATATATTAAATTAATTTATTTTTATAATAAAAAATATATTTTTTTAACCACTGCTCGCATATCTACTTGGTTTGACCACCATACTGGGGTAAACATGAGAGGAAGAGCTACTATGACATGATCCAACCTCCTAGGTTCCATTAAGGAAGTGGGGATGACCATATAAGACAAGATGACATTTCATAACATTCTAAAGGGGCCACAGGTTACTCAGAAGTTGAGTAACCACCCCAAGTGGAAACAACTTGAGTTGGACATTTTTTTCTATGACCTTGGTCCCTAACCGCACCCACAACAAGATCTCCATTTGCTTGGAATCCTCCAACTGCATGCACACGCCTGCATCCATGTTGTTGTAACAGATTTTTATAAGTTAGGGGCATGCAGTCCCAATATTTGAGCCTAGATTCTAGGTCAACCTTAGACCATTTCCCAGAACTTCCTGTAACTTATCATAATCAATAATGACATGACTAAAATTCTAGATGTACAAAATTGAAGGAAGAACGTGAAATAGATTGCTTGGAACATAACAATAATTTCATATAACATGTTGCAAACATGTAAGCTACATGTAATAAATTCATATTTGATCATAAAAGTCTAAGATTTATTTGAGAATCCTTTGAGAAGACCCTATTCCCTGTCCACATAGCTTCAACACCACTTATTAGTCCATACATTCATCACCGATCAATAGCCAAACAATTCATGGAAAGAGCCAAAGAAGATACACATCATATAAACAACATATAACCTAAAAATAAACAGCGTGTAAACTCAGCCAAAATACCATTGACAAATTGCTAATAAAAATACTTCAATCACAATTGAATAGTAATGCTTATTAACATAGGTAAATACCAACCAATTCAGGGGCTTCCATGTATGATCAAACCATAGATTGGGTTGAACCAAATCTCCCTTCCAGCTAATCACCCCCATACCATATTCCAAGCTTGAATGTGGGATCTCATGGAATAAACCAAGAAAAACCAAACCAAATCTTCGAGAGGCCAAACCACCTCAACCCTCAACCAATGATTCCACCTTACAATCATACATCACTAACACCAACCAGATCAATATCTACTGAAGCTGGCTAGGGATCCAGGAACTAGTGACTCAACCCAAAACCTTCCAAGGCTCTAGAGTGTTTTTCCAACCCAACTCCAGGACTAGTAACTCAAACCAGCAAGGGATCCAAAGTGTTTTTGGAACCTAGGATCCAGGACTAGTAACTCAACCCAAGTTGTTTGAGGGCTTCCAGATTGTTTGTTCCAACCCACAACCATAAGGAATTATGAGCACCAATCATAAAACAAATAAATGGAAAAGCACACAACACCATGGATATCTAGGATATGGCAAGGCCAGACTAAAAACCACTATCAATCTAAGTAACCCTCCATGCCAATCATAGATCATAACTAGATAATCACATGCATATACCATGCATCCATAAATCAGAAAGGAAATCACACATGCAACCCGTTACCTACAAAGAAATCTAGTTGTAGCTACAAATAAACTCATTTTCTTGCGCTTTCCCACTTTCCTTTTCCTTCTTCCTCCAAATCCAATAAAAATTACAATTCTCCAAGCATGCTCCAAAAATGGTCCAATATTTCTCTCTATGTGCAAGAGTATGAGTCAAAGATAATAGAGGAGTGCTGCAAGATAAAACTAAAAAAAGTTTGTGAACTGATCCTTAGAGGCCT
Organism: Pinus taeda; assembly: GCA_000404065.3. Classification (NCBI taxonomy): domain Eukaryota; kingdom Viridiplantae; phylum Streptophyta; class Pinopsida; order Pinales; family Pinaceae; genus Pinus; species Pinus taeda. The sequence goes on along the minus strand of APFE030862718.1, from coordinate 98,212 downwards.
TTTTATCATTGAGGCCTCCATTTCCTTCATTTTTTCTTAATTTTCCTTCTATTTTCCTCATGTGTAATTTTGTTACCTTTTACCTTCCTTTCCTCCTATTTTCCATTATTTTCATAAATAAAATGTTGCTTTTCCTTTTCCAATGCGTTTGCCAATTTACCTAGCCATTTATCAATCACGGGTGATTCTCAATTGGATCAGTAGTAGAATCTTGCGACAAGACATCAAATTGCTCTGCATCGTGAGAGATTGCATTTTTCAATTTCCTCTTCTTCCTTTGTTTCCTTACTACTGCCTTATGTTGTGGACTGTAAAATAAATTAAGAGGAGGAATTTCCTCTACCTTGAGTATAAGTTCAGATGAGGGGGTGATAGGAATATGTTCCATGTCCAAGACATTGTCGATTGTTCCTGTGACCATATCTTCTGTTGCATGTACATTACTTACAGGTGTCTTTGTACTTTGCCCTTCAAGATTGATTAGATCATTGAAGGTCTCCCATTTGTTGTCTAGCTCAGCTCTATCTGATGGTGGCTGACCGTTGAGAGGGGGAGGAGCTACTGTGGAGAGGTTAACACCAGTTGTTCTGCAGGCTCTTTTGATTCGGCAGTATCCTTTACTGACTCTTTGCTTTTACCATGGTCACTTTCGGACCTTTTAGAATGTGCTAATGTTTCTTTCTCGGACTTGGATTTAGATCTGTCTGTACCAAAACTTTCACTGAGGCTAATACTTGGAGTTGGTTCCCTTGTGGGTTCTAAGCATAGTTTTTCCAAAGGGACATTATCTAACCTTATTTCCCTGTATGTTTTGCACTGCTGAAACTTTGTCGGAGGGAGTTGCATCTGAGCTGAGTGCAGAATTTCTTCAAGTGTAATTTTCTGTTGGAATATATCGTCAAAATGATCCTCTTCTTTTGAAAAGACCTTTATTTTGACTGCGGCAGTGAAATTCTTTGCAATGTCATAAGGGTCGAACGACCTTCTTTGAAACTTGAACAATTGTAGACATGTTATGTTGTTTACTTCTTTGAATGCATGGCCTACATCAAATAGTGAAAAGGCTCCATAGGCTATGGGAAATTGTGGCCAAATACCCTTCTTTTTGTCTTTCAAATCCTTAGTCAAACCCCCTTCTAAACAAGTTTGATAAGTGATTTCTCGTGCCATGAGTTTGTCGGGAACATATAAAGGTAAGACATGAAGGGAAATGTCACTTCTGAATACCCTGAAGTATGTAAACAATTCCTCTCCAAACCATCTCACGACTGTGAGTGTATCTACTTCCGCTTCAAGAGAACATCTTTGGGCATCTTTGTCGTACAATATTTTGTAAAGGGGTAACATAACTCCGTGACAAAGTTTGTAGAAAAATGGAGGGAATTTAGAATCCCACAATTTGTTGTGATAAACATGAATGGGTAAAGGGTCTTGAGTTGTCCATTTCCATCCCATTATGGGAAACTTTGAAACATAGCAAATTGCATCCATTACATATGCCGATAATTAAAATGGGGGATAAATTCCTGAAAACAGTTGTTTTAGATCGGTAATTTACAATGGAAGTAGCTAAGTTGTCTAACAGTATTCTAGAGCAATCCATAATAGTAGAATTAACAATGGCATCCAACATAGGTAGCCATTCAGATGAGAATTTATTAATATCTGGTCTCCCATAAATTATACAGAGCATAGCAACAACAAAGCAATATGGGGGAGTGAGAGAACGAGTACTATACGTACTATGTTTATAGTTTTTCAACGGCTCGTCTCTCCTTGACCAATATTTAGTGCATTCTTCCAGGTCTTCATTTTCTTTGACAAACTTCTCTATGAACTATTCGTTGTAAATCACATGTGTCTCTGACAAATGATACATGAGTTTCAAATCTTGTTGAGCGAATGAGTCGATAAGTCCTTGACCCTGAGCCTTAAAATGTCTGTTTTTAATGTCCGCACTATCCAGCACCCATTTAATTATGTCTGTTTAGGGGAGAATTTTGGGCCGTGCCGCTATCCGGTGCAAGAATGAACAAGCTAAATCTGTGACTGATGCTTCAAAAGACCCCTGTGAACCAACATAAGTTGTAACCTCCATCACCTTGGGATTCTCTTCCTCAAGTAGATTATACATGCCTTCCTAAGTGGAAATACCTGCTTTTCTATTACAGTCGGTGTCTGTGTACAAGGGTGCGATTTCTTTATCTTCATACATCGGAGCCTTGCCTTTATTCCCCATAGTATCTTGTATACCGCTTTGTATATTTCTTTGTTCTTCGTTCCCGTAGTTTACAAGTGAGGTAAGAGTAATGATAAGGAACAATGACGGGAAAGCCTTAAATGCTGAAGACATGCAAGAATATACCACCTTACCTGAACTGGCTCTTTGATAAACACAAAGCCATATTTTATTAACAACTGGCGACTAACTCATTAATTATCATTAAAGCACATAACCATGTCTCGGTTTATGAAAAAGGTTTTTCTTGAATAATGAGCCGAAAGATTTGTGATGGAGCGATTTTGTGATTTTCTTCACAATACCAGAGATCACTGTATCGTATTATCGCAAGATCGCAATATCTCAAGATCACTCTGTTATTCTTTCATAAGATCGCTTTGCTGCTTTATCACAATATCGCAATATCTCAATATCGCGTGGTCGCAATATCGCATTTTCATTGTATGTGCTCATTTCATGTTAATGTATTTCTTGCAAGGTGCGATTTTACAATATGCATTATCGCATATCGGCGTTTTCTGTGGTTTTGCGGTGTGAGTGTTTTAAGGCATGCAATGCGATATATATGTTTCTTAATATGTAATCTCGCATCACAATATCTCAGTCGTAGAGTTTGGGTAGTAAGGAGGAATCCTATTATCCTTTTTGTGATGCGATATTTCTTAAAGAGTGATTTTGCCTTTCCTCATCATGAAACTTAGACTTTTTAGATTTTTTAAGGACATTTTCCTAAGTTTATGATGGTAAGTTTTATTAAAAAAAAGAAATACAAGCACTAATTCATTTTTTAAAATTTTTTGACTAAGGGTCCCCACTTACTTAGTATTAGTAATAACACTAAATAAGAAGGGGGGGTTGTTGGTGGCCACAATAGGTCCATAATATTTTCTTGATATCTATTAAAGGCTTTTTAAATGTAAGATCTTTTTCCAATTTTTTGACCTGTTGAGTCAAGCCTTTGTTTTTCTTCACCTCTTCAGCAAAATTAATTTTTGACACATCATAGTTCTGCTCTAAGTAACAAATTTTTCCTTTACCTTTTGGAGTTCAGTGACCTGGAGTTTCATTTCCTCTATGGATTTTATTAATTCTTCTATGCTCTAACTTGAAGTTCTTACCTATGATGTACCTATACCTGTACCTGTCACTCCAATAGTTTCAGTTGTTGCCAAAGCGACATTTGGTGCTACAACATTTGCCAATGTAGAGGGGACTGTTGTAGAAGCCACTGGCACTACATCTTGAGGCTGAGAGGTGAACTCACTCTCCCTCTTTTGTACTGTTTTCTCTAATTCCTGCTCTATCTCCTTTAATTGCTCATTTAGCTTGAGGACCAAGTCCATAAGATCTTCTTCATTCTTATTTGTAATTACTTCAGTAGTCTATGGATGCATAAGTGGTGGCAATTTCTACTGCATTCTCAGGGACACTATATCTTCATTTTTCTTCTTTATTAGGGCCTCTGCAGCTTTGACAACCTTTGGGTTATGGCCCAATCCAATAATAAAGTCCTCCAATGATTTGATTCGGTTGCCCTTTACCTATGAGGAGGATCTTTCTAGCTGCAATTGAGCAGTGGTTTTGTTAAGAGAATTCTCCAATCAGTGTGCCATGATGGCCTTGCTTGTCAATGTGGAATAAACCATTTCCCTTATTTTCTTATGCAATTATATTTGATCTATGGGTTGAATATCTTTGGCTAGGACCTCAAAATCAGTTTTGAGGTAGTCTGCAAGTGATTTGGGTTGATGTACTGTAGGCTTTAGAAAGCTCATTTGTATTTTTCCTTCTTTGATATAATAAGGTGACATCAACCTAGTTTGATTAGTAGGGGCCATCTTCAAGTATTGCGTGTAGACTTGGGCCTTTAGCTGTTCATTTTTGGCCTTTATCTCCTTAAATTTTCCTTTGATGTCTAAGGTCTTGTCAGATGAATACTTGAAAGATGAAACTTCAATACTTTGTTGTCTTTCGAGCTCCTGTCTTTGCGAACTGGAAGGTGTCCCACCTATTGGGGATGTATGCAGACTGTGTCCACCTTGTTTCCTCAAACTTCCTGTTGTTTCTTCAAAAAATTCTTCCTCTGAATGTGGATTTAGCCTATGCCTCTTAGCACTAGGCCAGTCTGAAAGACCACTGGCAGGAGTAGCTACTTCCCTGTCTCTTTTTAGGCTTTTTTCCTCATTCAAAGGAGTTTGCAAAACTGGGCGGTCTCCCATATTAACCCAAGCTGGATGGGACTATTGTGGAGCCTGTTCTTCATAGATTTCAGGCTTCTTTGATATGTCTGATTGTCCTAATGCTACAATACTAGTTCCCTGTTCTTTTCCATGTGGTGGTTCTGCAAAGGATGCACTAGTTTCGTGTGAGTTCCTTTGAGAAGTCTCTCTTGTAGAGGCACTAGTTCCTGGTGTTGGATTCTCAGCAGTTCCAACTGGTACATGTTCACAAGAGTCTAGGTCAAGTCTCTGTTCTAGGTCTTTCATCACATTCTCTACATTGACCTGATCACTATCCATCTCAACTAGAGTTCCTTGCATCCATTCATACATATTTTCATATTGCTCTATTTCAAGGATTTTTTGATGAAAATATGGTGATAACTTATGTTTCATTCTCCTATCACAAATGAAACCTTGTGGATCATATCTCCAACCAAAACTTTTATTTAATTTCATGTGTTCTAGGATTCCTTCTGCTTCTTTGCCTACTTCTATATTGTTGCAGACAAATGGACCTAAGTGATCTTTAATTCTCGACTATGCTTTCTTTTTGGCCCTGGTAAAGTGAATCTGGTCAGAGTTTATCATTTTCATGTAATATTCCAATGAAAACAACCTCATAGGAACATATTTTGGTAGTTTGAATGGAGGAAGTTCATAACCATATATTATGATCTCTGTGTGATTCTGCAACAAGTACCAGTCACCTATTTTGTACTACTTGGATAGTTGATGGATTCTTTTTATTTCATCACTGATCCTAGGAGGAGGATTTCCTGTCAGCATGGTGGTCACTGGGTGGATAAACTGGTCAATGAATTCATTGTATGAATAGGGACAAGAAAATGAATGGTGGAAGATAGAAGTCCAAAAAATGACTGATCTTGGATTACCTTTTGTATCAAGTCTATTTATAGAGAATGGAAACTTATCAGACTAATAGTAAAGGAAAAGGTGATATATGAATGTAGAATACTTGAACACTTTTTCATTTTCCAGCCTCATGAACTGGTCATGGATTTTCTCAGCAATGAATGCAACATAGTTATACTTGATAGTAGGAGGCTGACTAGGGGTGAAGATGGACATTAAAACTAGGGTCAATTCATCCACATACTCACTAGTATTGAATCCCATGACTGCAACTATAATATCAATTATATTTTTAGCTATCTGTGTAAAGAAAACTGACAAATAGGGAGGGGGATTTTTGGGTTGACGTTTCTTATCCATGAAAGTTTGGCAAAGGTGATTGAGTTTAGACTAGAACAATTTAGATGATTTCTCTAGCAAATCTCCAAGGGAAATGGGTGTAAGGTCTTGACTGGGATGAAATTGAAGCATCTCATTAATTGATTTTGTAGTAATTGTGAAGAGAATAGTTTGATTGGGGGACATTACTGCTCCGAGGTTGGGATTATAAGTGGCATGACATTGATGGATAATGTCAGGGAAAATACACATAGAGGAGAGAAAGTACATTGGGAGATTTGATTCCCAAAGTCATATGGTATCATAGCCATTCATGTAATTGTCCTGGCATTGGCAAAATACTTTCAAACGGTCTTTATTAGTATGCAGGCCTTTCATTTGAAAATCTTTATCTGCTAGGTGTAGATAATCCAAATCATGGTGAGGAGTAGTGATAGGTGCTTCATTGAGGGCTACGGGGGTCTCCATTCTAGTTCTTGTGGATTCAGATAGGAAAATGGGGTTTTTAAGTGGAATTGGTGAAAACAAAGGGTCGGAGAGTCTTTAATTCCAAATTCAGCAACTGAATTATAATGAAATTTGGGGTTTTCAAATTTAATTATAGAGGAAAGAAAATATTCAGAGGGTTTCTGGACGGAAATTAGTAAATACTTGTTTTTAGTGGTTGGCAATAGAATGTATGTTCATTGGGTGTGAATGTTAGACTTGGAGAGGCATCGAACTGCAAGTTTGAGGGTGGCTGACAGTTGGGTGTACGAGCTAGTTGACTTCAACATTCAGGTTGCATGCATGCATTCAAAAAATAAGGCGAAAAACTGATTAACTTTGTTTTTATACAAAGTCAAAACTTTGGCAGGTTCAGGATTTTGACAGATGGCATTAGCGAGAAAATGATTTGATGTTTTGCTGGTAGCGGGAGGCGGTTTTCATCACACTACTAGTGGAGGAGAGGTGGTATTTGGGTTAGACCGCATGACTCCACACAATATTTGACACGTAGCACAAGTACTATTTACAAAACTACTCGCCATCGTGCACTAATAGTCAACCATGGAGGCCCATGTGATATGCGCGACAATCATTGAATCTGCGGGATTTGATCGGACGACTATCAGGGAGGTGAAATGACCAAAGGTCAACAGAGGGTGGGCCCAATATAACTAAAGGCTTTTAATTACATCAGAGCGATGTGATTGGTTGAAGTTATTAACTAATTGTCAGGATTAATTAATTATTTTATTAGCATGGAGGGGATGGGACTCTTAATTAACTACAAATTAGTTAATTAATCTCGTTTATTAATTGTATTATGGTTATATTTAACCAAGGGGTGTGATATATAAAAATATGGGGAATTTTCATATCTATAATAATACAGGATAGGTAACTTTTATATAGGGGATTATATAATAACATGAATTAATGGTTAATATGAATTTATGAAATGCGCTCTAAGTTTGAAACGTATATATATATGTTTAAAACTTAGGCTAAGTGAACATGAAGGTTTTTATGGAAAGTGTTTTATTTTCCCTAAGTAAACTAGGATTTTACTTAGGAAACAATTTATTAGGGCAATGAATAACTTATGAAGGGGTGTGATTATTGGTGAATGGAATTAATTGCTTAAGGTATTATAAATTATTGGGTCGAGGGTCCGGTCCCTCCAAAAGTCAGAGAAATGCTTTGAGCCCCTTTAACTTGATAGATACCTTGACACTTAGGGGAAATTAGTGAAAATTTAGGGGAAATAACTATGGAGGTTAATTATTTTTCACTTTTCTTACTTGATGTGCCTTCCATGTGATACATTCCTTAGCCTTGTGATGAAAGTAAAATATTTACACATTTATACTTATCATTCACCCCATATTATTCTACAACCATCATCTACTTACCCTACCTACTTAACCTAGCATTTTTATTCTTTATTAGGGTGCACTTAGACTGGAAAACCCTTATCAAACTTTCTTTTCTTTTACATATTGATGTCTATCTAAGTCTACACTTATTACATCCAAGGGCTCAAATTAAACTATTGAGCTCCTTTTATTCACTCTACCTATCTACTTATCTGCCAAGATTAAACTCTTTGGTCAGATCTTTATTCTCTACTTCTAAAACATGAAATTGAAAAATGAACTAGTCAAGCTTAAATTATTTTACTATTCATGAATTTTGGCATAGGTGACAAGCTGCACACAATTTTTATTATACAAAAGTAAAAAGTAGTGGCATTTAGACTTGCACACTTTCCTGGTCTTTCTTTTGTTGGGGTTCATTTTCTTTCATTTTTTGACCTCTTTTTATTTCTTTTCACCCTTTGATTTTTCTTTTAGGGTATACCCTCATTACATTTTTTAATTTTTTTGATTTTTTACAAATATGGAAAACATTTGTAGCAAGTAAAGGTATGAACATATTACAAATCTAAACCAAGTCAATCATGATATATGACACCTATTGGTATAGGGGCATAACAGAAGGAAAAAGCAATCAATAAAGAGCATGATCAGGCATGTACAACCAGATTCTTTGCAGGTATTGAGTTGCATGTGTGATTTCCTTGCTAAATTTTCCATGCATGGTATTGCACATGATTATTTTTTGTCATGGAATGGATTTTTCCGGCTGTGACAGTGTTTTCAGCCTAGCTTTGCCATTTTTAGATAGCCTTGATGTGATGGGTTCTAATACTTTGGTTGAGGTGGATTGTCATATGGATTTAGAGTTGGGTGGGGTGGATCTCCAAATGAAAAACGCATGGCATAATGGTCCCTGAACTAAATTGTGGATTGTGGTAAATCCACTGTCCTAGTAACCCATCAAGTAGACCTTTGGTTGTGATAAAGACAATATTGTGTGCCTTAGTGAGCCTACAAACAATTGCAGGTGAATGGTAGGATATACAATAAATCAAGAGGTGGATTTCTCTCTGTTGGGCCTAGTAGTCCTGAGATGGGATGTATGGTAAATATTGGAGAGTGGGTATTGGTGTCAGTCCTATTGATCCCTAGATCAGAACCTGGATTATGGTAAAGCCTCAGAGACTAGGAGGCGAGAACTTCGGTAGAATCCATGACTGTTTAGTTCTCTTCAGTTGGTTATGAGTCCCACATTCATGGTTGGAATTTGGAACACGGGGTGATTGGCTGAAGAGAGATTTGGCTCAACCAATCTATGGTCAGGTTGAATGTGGTATTCCCATCCCTGGTTGGTTTCTACATTCATTAATGATAAATTATTCCCTTGCTTTTTCATGTGTAAATGTAATGGCTTATATGTGGATTCTATGGTTCATGTACTATATTTATGTTGTTATTATGTTGGTTGTGTCTATGTTTTATTACAGTAGCTATCTATGGCCCTCATCATGTTTTTACTTGTAAGTGAATGAAAAAGTATATATGACCTAATAGATGTTTATGCAGCAAATGATATAAGGGAAAAATGCTTCATAGTGATTCTCAGATAAGTATAAGACCCATATGCTTAAATTTTTTGTTTAAAACTGTAGATTAAATATTCATGACATGATTGATGAAATTCCTATCATGGCTAGTAGAGGTCTAGTTAAGGGCCTAGTCAAGTGCTTGCATTTTCATCTTTATGTCATTGTTATCTTTTTTTTTAAGGTATCATCAAATTCTGGGTAGTGATCTAGGCTCTGGGACTAAAAATGTTGCTAACAAGCCACAGACGTTGGCACAACACTAAGTAAAATAGTCCATGGACACTGGCATGTCTTGTCATGAGAGAATCCAAAGGTCAAGTAAATTAAAACCTCAGTGGGACCTAGAGATGTGGTCAGATTGAATGGTGTTCCAAAGAAGATTATGCCAGACATGGATGCAAAGCTCATATCCATGTTTTGGAAGGAGTTGTTTGTAGGTTTGGCCATATAGTTGGCCTTCAGTACAACTTATCATCCATAGACAGATGGATAGACTAAGAGGGTCAATAAGATATTGGAGAACATGTTCAAGATGTACGTAATGCATCAACGATGAAAATGGGAATATTATCTTCGATTCATAGAGTTCGCTTACAATAATGGGTATCAGTAATATTTGAATATGATTCCATTTGAGGCATTGTATTGGCAAAACTACAATATTGCCATTAATTGGCATGATCTAGTTAATAGGGCGTTGAATTGATTGGACATGTTGACAGGCATGGAATGGGAAATGCAGGTTAGAAAGAAGAATCTAAAGGAAACACAGGATAGGAAGAAGAGCTATGCAGATCATAATAGGTTATTCAAGGATTTCTAGGTTCGGTAACAAGTGTACTTGCACATGAAACCAAAGAAGAGCTCCTTATGGATTGGATCATGTTCCAAGATGGCACCATGATTTTGTGAAACCTTTAGTATTATTGAGAGGATTGGAGCAATATCTTATTGACTTGCACTACCTCTAACAATAAAAGCCAGTGATTTTTTCCATGTGTTATTTCTTAAGAAGTATGTTCAATATCTTGATTATGTGATTGACTGGTCTGTATTAGAGGCGGAACTAGATGGAGAATTCCAGCCAGAGCCTCGGTGTATATTGCAGAAAAACGTGTTCATGCTCCAAAGTCGAGAAATCGAGTAAGTTAAAGTGTAGTGAAAGCACTTTTGGCACTATGAAGCTCCATTAGAGATGACAGGTCATATGTAGGTGATGTATCCTTCACTATTTTCTGGTTGAGGCAAAGTAGTTTTGGTATGGTGTTTTGGCATGTGCCTTTGGAATATGTTTTGGTACATGTTCAATGATGTTTTGGTATATGTACATATGTATATGGATGTCAATACCACCATGAACTATGTTATAAATCTCCAATATGTGGTATGGGCATCATGTTAGCATAGTTATCATGTCGTGAAGATGTCATGTTGTTACGTTTGCATAATGGTTTTCTTTTTAGTAGGGTGGTTATTGTAAATATTGCATCGAGCTATGTTATAAAGCTCCATGAGAATTATGTTTTCTTTCCATAATTTTTTTTGAGGTATATGTGTGATTGAACATGAGGATGGTGTCCCCCAAGGGGGAGGGTTTTGTAATAGCCCTAGTGAAAATTTCATGTAATAATGTTAAAAATAATAACCACGGTTAATAGCACAATTATTCCAAGCTAAATGTTCGGAAAAACATCCTAGTGCATGCTCGTTTGGTTTGTTATGGTTAAAGAAATCGGCAAGTGCAATGGCTAAACATTTGGAAAGAAAAAATGGATTTTTTGGCACAATTATTTATGAAAATAATGGAAATTAGGAGAATAGGAAGGGGAAGGTCACAAGTTTTATGTGAGGAGGAAATTGAAGGAAAATAATGGAAAATGAAGGAAATAGAGGCCCAATTTATAAAAGGGCTTCTGCAGATCAGTTTGAACCTTTTTTAGTTCAGTTTTGGAGCTCTCTCGTTACTCTCTATATCTCTCTTTCTCACTCTTGGATGCTTAGAGTTTTCTTGGAGAAATTAGGATTGGATCAAAAAAGGAAAAGAAGGAAAGAACAATGCAGGAAGAGCAAGATCAAGCAAGTACAACATGATTATTTGCAGGTATTGAGTTGCATGTCTGATTTCCTTGCGAGATTTAGGAAGCATGGTATTGGATATGATTCTTTTCTATCACGACATGGGTATTTCCAAATGCGATAGTCTTTTTAGCCTAGCCTTTCCATTTCTGAATAGCCTTGATGAGATGGGTTCTCATAGTTTAGTTGAGCTGGATTACTAGATGGATTCAAAGATGAGTGGGGTGGATCTCTGAAATGACAAACACATTGCTAGTTGTCCCTGAACAAGATTGTGGATCACAACATATCCACTGCCCTAGTAACCTCTGAGCCAGACTGTGGGTTGTGGTAAATCCAGGATTGTGTTCCTTAGAGGGCCTAGGATTCCTTTCTAATGAATGGAAGGATACATAGTAAATCCAATAGGTATATTTCTCTTTGTTTGGTCTAGTAGTCCCGAGACGGGATGTATGGTAAAGCCTATAGAGTAGGCCTCACTGTGGGGCCTAGTGATCTCTGGATCCAACTATGGATTCTGGTAAAGCCTGAGAGACTAAGAGGGACTAAAATTCCTCATGGTGTAGGTGGAGAACTCTGGTAGCATCCATGTTTGTTTGGTTCTGTTAGGTTGGTTATGCTTCCCACATTCATGCTTGGAATATGGCGCAAGGGTGATAGGCTAAAGAGATATTTTCCTCAGCCAATCTATGGTCAGGTGGAACCTAGTACTCCCATCCCTGGTTGGTTTATACATTGATTAATGAGAAATTTATTCCCTTGGTTTTTCATGTGTAAACGTACTAGCTTATATGTGCATTCTATGGTTGATATGCTCGTGGTATTTTTGTTGTTATTATGCTAGTTACGTATATATTTTATTATAGCAACATAATCTGAATCTCATCATGTATTTAGTTGCAAATGAATTAAAATTGTATCTATAACCTAATAGATTATTATGCAAAAAATGATATAAGGGAACAATTCTTCATAGTGATTCTTAGATAATTATGATACCTATATTATTAAATTTGTTGTTTACACTTGTAGATTACATAGTCGTGACATGTCCACTAAAATACCTGTCAGGGCTAGTAGAGGTCTGGTTAAGGCATTTTTCAAGTGTTTTCATTTGCATCATTTCTTCCTTGTTATGTTTCTGTTCTAGAGGTGTCATCCAATTTTGGGTAGTGACCTAGGATCTAGGCCTGAAAGAGTGGTTCAAATCCTGGGAACGCTAGCACAACAATGAAAAAAGTAGTTCCTTGACGCTCTCATGGCTTGTCATGAGAGCGTCCAGAGCCTCTTGGATGATATCAGGCCAATTACATGGGAGTGTTCAGAGTTCATGTGACCTAAAGCCTCATTAGGACCCACAGTTTGGTTATCAAAAGCATTGGAATGGTTCTCAGTGGTATTGTAGTTGATTTGGAAGGTTTTTATCACGTGTTTCCATCAATTCCATTTCCTTAAGGTCACCTAGGAGGTTGAATCCAATTGTAGTAGCCTCTTGTCACATGTTTACCCTGGTTGGTCGATTACTTGGGTAGATGGGGGAGGAGGTATTTACAAATATAACTTGTAAAATTGGCATTAATTATATTCACCGAGCAATTGGAACCATTTTTTAACCAATTCTTCACTTAGGATAAACTTCCTAATTGGGGAAGGACTTAGCATTATTAAAACTAGGAAAAGGCTAAGAGATAATCTAAATCTATGTGGTAGGGAGATGGAGAGGATAACCTAGAATTTATTAGTTAGGAAAATAAAGGAAAATGGAAGTGATGAAATTTTTTTCATGGGGGGGAACATCTCATCTTGGAAAGAATAAAGACCTGATAAAAATCAAGTGTTTCTCTTTCCATAAGAATGGGCACTATGCATGACAATTTTGGAGAAGAAAAAGGAGGAAGGAGAGTTTTCATTCATAAAAGAAATAACATCAACAAAGGTATAACATAATTAGTTTGCCCTAAAGTTCATGAAGGGCTTATTATTAATTTCCTATCTTTCAACTAATAATGATATCAAGATTTTTTGATACTTTGAGAATGGTGCATCTTGTCATGTGACAAAAGAATAGGAGGTGTTTAATAGTATACATGGGAAATTCTCATGGCTTCATGTGGAGCTTGGTGATGATTCCTAGCATGTAGTGAAGGGAGATGAAACTACCTTGTTGATTCTTGATTCAAGAGGAGTATTGGAAGCCAAAGATATTTTTATATACTAGGACAAAAATAAGTTGCTATTAGTCCCAATGATGGAGGATAGAGAATTTGCACTCATGTTTAGGAATGTGAAACTGCTCATTCATATAGAGTAGTATATTCATGACAATGTAATAGCCTTTCAGGTTAGAGACTGAAATCTATATAGGTTGAAGTTTTTATCCAATCAAGCCTGGATACATGACAGTGAAATCCCATATAGGGTGTGGCACAAAGGGATGGGACACTCACATTACATGGAATTTCCAATTGCAAGGGGAATTTCCTGTAGTCTCCCAAATTTTAGTTTGAAGTAGTAGATCATGCAGTAATGCATTTGCAAACTACTCCAAGCATACTTTTGCTAACATCAAGAGTAAGTACAAAGAAATTTTAGATCTTATCAATTCAAATGTGAGTCAACTAATGTCAATGGCACTAGTGTAAAGAGTGTTATATTATGTCACATTCATTGATTAGTATTCAAGGAAAACCTATATCTTCTTCATGAAAACCAAATATGAGGTATTCAATCATTTCCATGGGTTCCATTACAAGTGGATAAGTAGATAAACCATAAGATGAATGTCTTGATGTCAAATAATGTGAGTGAAAATAATTCAAATGACATGAAGGCTACAATGTGGCAAGGATCAAGAGGGAGTTAACATTATCATACAACCCTCAACAAAATGGATTTATGGAGATAAAGAATTGATCCATCATTTTATATTTAAAGGCTATGTTTTGGGAAAAATACTCGAGGGGTGGGGGTCAATATTTTAAAAAACTTGGAATAATAATTTTTGCTTTCTGAAATGTATACATGATTTGACTGGACCCAACTAGCATATATAGATGACTCTTGTAAAAGAAACTAACATATTCCCACTAAAATTTGTAAACAAATAATTCCTTATTTGTTAAAATTTGAACCAAAATGTAATAGATTTAGCAGGGATTTGATATGCATTAAACAACTGTAGCAAGAATAAAGTATCACACATAAGTAAATGCACATGAACACCAGGATTTAAGGTGGAAACCCAATGTGGGAGAAAACCACTGTTGTTGTTGTCTCAATCTTCAAAAGTTATTAATATCGAAAAAAATTCTTACATTTTTGTATTGGTGCAGACTCATACCAGTATATAGGCACCAACCTACTATATAATACAAAGTTCACTCATTCACTAGCTCTTACTAGAAGGGATCTATAACCACCTCATCTAATCACTAACTACTACTACCAGGAAGCTTCGACATCCTCACTGAAGGATCCAACCCTCAACAACATTGATGGACCACATTTCATAAAATTTTGAGACTGGATCCAACATCAACACTTATGCTCAATCATCACTCTAAAAAATCATCAATAGCTCACATAGACAATCGACTAATCACTGAAGCCTAAAAAACTGATACATAATCAAAACTTAACCAATCAACTGGAATAATTAGTTAACTGTAACAAGTAAACAAAAGTGAACTCAGAATATGACATTAACAAACAAAATCAAGTGCAACTCTAATCATTCATTTGTAAAAATGTATACGCTACTTCACTTAAGGAAACTTGCATGCATACACAATTTTCTGGAGAGGAACACATGTATAGATCTTAATATACTGAAAATTGAAAATTTGACCATTAAAATTTCTGAGAAGAAAATTGAATCACACTCAAATCTATTGAAACACACCAAAACATTCATAGAACTATCTCTAATCTTCAATCACAATCAACATGTAATCTTAACATTCATCAATCAATTAGTACCCAAATCCAACTTCATCATTCAATCAGATCTACTTCATAAATTCTCACTCAACCCAGATCAACATGAGGACATCATTGATAGACTGTTAGAGAAACAACAACACTAATTAGGTTAATCATTAATTTATGTACAAAAGCTACTTACTTTATAGGTGCGAATTTGCAGAAGTGAACCCGTGTGTATACACACTTTTCCTGAAACCAAGCAGCGTATAGATCTACATATTTTTACTTAAAATTATGTATCTCTTTAGAACTTCAAAAAGACCTAGATCATAATAATCAAAGATAAAATCATGCGTCATTACTTAGATCCAATCAATCTTTGAACAAATCATACAATGAACAATCATTTTAGGTCTCGTCATCCTGATCCATCATTGTATTCATCGGTGCATAATTATTTCAGATCAATGCGACAATTATGGCCCTTACAATGAAAATACACTTCATATTGAAGTATTCATAAAAAAATCTTTCACTTGCACACTTATCCATTTGATATTAACTTCCTTATATAGTTTAGCCCTCATCCAATACCCTTGGGTCAAAACAACATCAGTGTTGGTCGTAAACTTTGACGGGATCAATATTTGTTTTTGCACTCATTACTACAGGGAATACCATGGTAAGGACCCCGAGTATTTAGAATACCATGGTACAAAAACCATATGTTACGTTTCTTCACTAAACTCACATGCATACGTGACTTGGCTTAATAAAACCCGTGTATAGATTTTGAACTTCCAACTTTATCATTTCTATAAACTAAATCTCATGAACTATCATGCATTCTGCCACATTTGTATTCATTCTAGGATTTTGTTGCATTCATTTTGTCACCTTTGAACTGACCTGTGAATTCTGTTAGAAGCGAGTTTCCATCAAGTACAACACATGCATCATAATTTAAACCCTATGATCAATAACAAAATATACCTATGTTACTTTAGGAACACATATGTAGAATGGAAGTATATGCAAAGAATGATAGTCATCATAGTATTTAGGGGATGATACTATATATGAAGCTTTCACTAAGCTGAATCTAGAGAGAGGACATTTGAGGATATCTCATTATCTATTATACATCCATGTGCATATGGAGAAGAGGGAAAGCTTGGATCATTCCATAGAAAATGGGATATTTGTGGGACACAATGATGCTTCACATGATGACAAGATCTTCATATTGGCATAGAGGAATATAGTTATGAGTAGACAGATTATGATGAAGTAGAAATTCATATATATAAAGTCTCATTAGTTTCCTCTAGTAGTTACAAAGGAAAAATAGTAGGAGGCTCTAAAGGGGGGGAAACATTATGGGAATTCCAATTCAGTGAGTCATGCTTTAGGTAGGAGGAGCTAGTATCTCCTTCTATATATATTAGGGTACCTAGGTGGTTTGTGTATACAATCAAAGATGTTGATGAGAATGTTGAGGTGTCGTAAGTAAATTGAGGTGGAGAAGGCATCAACATATGTTTCTAGACTATATGGCATTAACGAGAAAAATAATTAATGAAAATAAAACTAGGTGGTTTAGAGGAATTACATAGTGAAGGATGATGCATGAGATGTTATGCCAA
Source organism: Pinus taeda (assembly GCA_000404065.3). Lineage (NCBI taxonomy): Eukaryota > Viridiplantae > Streptophyta > Pinopsida > Pinales > Pinaceae > Pinus > Pinus taeda. The sequence goes on along the minus strand of APFE030862718.1, from coordinate 81,436 downwards.
GACAAGAGGGAAAACAATTCTAGGTGGATCATCAAGGAGTATCTTACTCGCTAATAGGGAATGTTGCTGATAGTAGCATCATATAAGTACTTTTGGATAGGTTTAATTTTTTATACATGTGAAAGCCATGTAAGGACCTTTAATCTTATCAATTTAGTTTAATTAAAGCATTTATTAAAATTAATTTATTTTTATAACAAAAATTTGAGTAATATAATGAATTGTAAATGTTATTTGTAATAGTGGATCAGGTGAATTTCAATCGTTGATCTTCAAGATTAGGGTTATGGATTGAGTAAGAAAATAAATTTATAGAAGTTAGGTTAGTTGAAGGAGTAAGACAACCAATAGTGGGCATAAGAAACAATGGGATAATGAGGATATTAGTGATTTAGTGAAGGACCTCCCTCAACCAAGTGTGGGGGGTCCATAAAAATAAATTAAGAGGATTTTTAATAATGAGAGGATGTAACCCAACGAAAATTGAAAGGTAGGGGATTTACATAGTATAAATGTCGACATAAGAAATCAGTAAAGAAGATTTCATGATCCCACACATGTGCATGTTGTACAATAAGTGAATGTGGGTGTACAACAAGCCTTCCAATGCACAACTATTTCAAGTATGAGTTGTTTTGGTCATAAAATATGCCATGAAATACCCTAGCGGTTGTTGGGGTTGATCTAGAGAATTTACAAGGCCATACAACCCATAAAAGTACCCCATAAGAGTTTGTAAATTCATCTTTTATTTTTGATTGGTCTATTTCCATACTAAGGGAGCCCTTATATTCTAAGTTATTTATTTAATAAATAACGCATTTGAAGGGAAAACATTTGTGTGTGTGCATGTGAAAAAGTTGGATCATTTTTCTCTATTGATTTCTATTTTATTTATCCTTAAAATTCTCTTAATCGATTTTTATTTACTAAATTTTCATTTAATTTTAATTTATAGCAAGAAATTACTAGAACTACTACAAAATAATTTTTTATGTTGTTAAATTAGAAAAATTAACCACAGGGCTCGAAAAAATTTCAAATGAAATAATTTTATTGTAGAAAGAGGAATTTTTAATTAAAGAGGTGTGTGCATTCCTCCTTACTATGTAAATATGCAATCCCCTGCACTCAACAAGTGTTTCCAACATGATCACACTTTTTCCTAGATACCCTATTTTTTGTGTAGTTTTCAGAAGATCAACATCCCATTACCAATACAAGGCATGCAATTTTATTCATAACACATGCATTTTTCATTATTCCTTATTTTCATGGTGTTTTCCCTTTTAGGGTGTCAATTTTTCACCATGGGGTAAGCATAATTTATCTCAAGGATAGGATGTTTTTTAATCCTATATATTCCTAACATCATGATATCAATTTCACCATTGGGTATGCATCTACGTCAAGCTAGACTACATTATAACAATACAAATTTTAGTAATTTAACCTCTTTGTTCTATAAATAATTTTTTTGTCCGTTATGCATAGATCTTTTTAGCCTTAATATATAGAGCCGTATTTCCTTCCAAGCTAACGAGAGTATAAATTTTACTTGGATGGTCTAGGTAAAATAATTGGGTCATATGTTGTTAAATATTATCCAAGAGGAAGGCTTGTAAAGTACAATGTAGCATAAGGAGAAGGTAAGGCATAGAAGCACGTAGATGTGTTAGACGAATTAGTTCAAAAGCTTGAGTTCCATGTATATGAAAATGTTCGATATCAATGATGCAATTGTAAAATATGATGCTTAAGATGATTTTACTATGGCCAATAATTTCAACATCAATTATGAACTAGATCATTGGAGTTTGAATAATAAGAATATCGACACTATTTAATTGTTGAAATATAGGAGATATATGATTATATATTTTACATGGTTTATTCTCTTTAAAATATTTTCCTACATGGGTTAATTATGTGTTATTTGATTTGATTCCATTTTATATGTATCATTGTTGGATTACTAGTAATTTACCTTTATTTCTCTCATAACAAACTAACCTATAACCTCGTCAGCCATGTTAATCATGCTGAAATTAATTTATGGTGAATGTATATGAGCTAGGGATTGAGCGGTTACTGGATTTAGGGATTAGAGTCTTTTGTGGTTAAGGGATTAAGAGGCTTTAAGTGTTAGGGGAGGTTAAGTTTTATGAGGGTTATATATAAATATATAAAAAATATTCTAGATAATATAATAAAAATAGTTACAACAAACAAAAATAAGTAAATAAAAAAAAGAAAATGAATCAAACCTAAACAGTTCTTACATTAAAACTCCTATAAAAACCAACTCACAAACTAGTCAGACTCTACATTGATATACCCCACCTTCTAGTAAAGAGTATGCCTTGAAAGGAAACCAACTAAAATTTGTGTTGTATCAACCCCACCTCTTAGTATAAAGAGTATGGAGAGGAAAAACATGATGGAGCTTTCAGATATAAACCCCACCCACTAATAAATAGAATGTGTAGAGGAGTAAGTGTATCTATGAAGAGACTTATACCTTATACTTGTTAAAGGGGGCATTTACCCTACAATATCTTTGGTATGTATTTGACACAACCCCTTATCATTATTTTCAAAGGTGTACGAAATTTCACCTCACTTGTATGTTTTGAGATTGGAAATTGAGAGGTCATGCATAGATAATGACACCAATAAAAATTTAATTTGGGGTTATAGGTAATATATACAATTTTTTCAAAATAAAAATATACTTTTGGTATTTCCTAGAATATCAAAAAGTACAATCCCTTCGCTAACGAGTAACACACTTGATGAATTAGAAAATTGGTATGAGAATAAAGTATTGGATATATATTAGAACTTAGATCTATCTTGCAACTTAACTAAATCCCATTTTAATCACATCAAATAAATTAAAGGAAAAAATGGACAACACATTACCATTAGACACATTTGAGATGGATGCTAACCCAATGTCTAATTCCAGAGCATCCTTAGATAACGTATCTGCCATGGAATTATTTTTCTTGTCTATATGAAGAACTTGTGCATCATCCTATTTATCCTATATTTGGAAGATTTTCCTTTCCCACAATTCTAAATGAAGGGCCCTTAAGTTAGCTCTTTCATTGAACAATTCCATAAGGATCCTTTAATCCCCATACAATCTAAATGAATTAACCTTCTTTCAAAGGTCATTCCTCATGATACACCATATAGTGAGGACTTTAATCACAAAATTTGTTCCATGAAAAATACAATTATGCATTTAATCATCAAATTCTGGGAGAGTAAGATGACTATATCCATACCAAAAACATCCCTCTCACTAGCTCCATCAAAGAATCCCCATACTATACCAATTGGTAGATCCATATATTTGATAAGCCCAATATTATTCCCTTTCAACAATTTCACTTGCTCAAGATATGACCATCTTGCATTATGTGCAATAACTTCATAGAAAACCACAAAGTTTTCAAACAGATAGTGGCTTTCCCCTAGCCAAATTCGTCATAATATAAAGATTGAAAATAATTTAACGCAAGAATAAATAGACCTTTGATTCCAAGTCTAGATACACTCTTCAACCGAGTATCCATTCTCTGAGGAATCAAGGTTAAAACATGAGATAACCACCATCGAAATAAAAATTACAAAAGGAGAATGAATCAATAAATCATCCATAGGCTCCTCATTAATATGACATAGAACAAAAAATACATGACCTATGTAGCCTCACTTAACAAGATATCCAAATTCAATATTTTCCTTCCAAAAACAACCTAAATTATAGCTTCAATTTAAGGGGGACTTATCCCTTCCATACTAATATGTGAAGAAATTCTGAAGAAGAAAGTGGACTATCTTTAATCAACCCATCCTATCTAGATCTAGTTGCTATAAATCCATTTTGTTTATTCTTATACCACCTAATGATGTATTCCTCCTCCTAGATAATTAAAATACATATTCACCCGAATTAGAAACAAAGTATCTCCATTCACTTGCATAAACATGATAAATGGCTAAATCTTGAGCTAAAATCCACTCTTGACTATCAAAAAGTGCATCTACCTACTTAGCAACATTAGCGATAGTAATATAACCTGAATGATTTTATAACACCACCAACCTATTATAGTGTTTATGATGACCATTTCATCCTAAATATGGTTCATTACCAAGAATAACATTGTCCCCATTTCAAATCTTCCACAAAATACATTTCTCTGAAGCTTTTAAACCATTTACTAAATTCTTCCGGATCATAGAACCTCAACTAGTCACCTTTGGCTCTTGCTTAAGGAAATATGCTACTAACATGGATTTCAAATATTTCACTCTAATTACCAAACACCATAAACTACTATGAAAAATAATACACCAATAAATCTTGGTTGCAAGGGTGAGTTCAAATTTCTCCATATTACATAAACCCTAGCCCCCAAAAAACTTTGGAAGTGCAACATCTCTCCGTATACCTCTTATGAAATGCACAAAATTATTTTTTTTACTATTTTTATAAAAATGTAACATCTCTTGAATGAATTATCACATATTATTAGTATTATCATTAAATAATACAATTATAATCATTAAGTCAAGTAACCTTATAATTAGAATAGAAAATTGTGTAAAGGAATAATCATTAGTGAAACTTGTCATCATAATGCACTATGTTGCAACTTCACATTATTAACATCCTCCAATTAATGAGGGTTTTATAAAAAATAACCAATTAGTTAAGCACATAAATGAACACAAATAGTACACTAGGAATTCCAATGGTAAAAACAAACAAAAATTTTTCATTATTAAAACTGCTTTATGAGGGAGTTCAACACTCCCTCAATGACAACAAGGGAGTTTTTCCCTCGTTCATTGTTCAAATTTTTACAAGGAAACATAAAATTCCATTAAAAATTTGTTAACTTGAGGCTCTTACATTCGACATGTTATCATTGTTATCAAACACATTACCTAACATTTCTTAGAGTATAATATATTCGTGGGATTACTGTTTACTTCACTACAAAATCTTTCTTCCCCATCATGCATCACAATTTTTAGACCTTAACAAGTCATAGAAAACCAAGTTTCCCCATTGTAAAACTAAATTTGGAAATTTATCACTTTTCATGTAACATTATTTATATATAATGATGTCCTTTCATGCAATAGTATTAGTTATAAACCATCATTCAATTGTTGCTACTATCACTCGGTTACTAGTAAATAATGAATTCATCCCTACAACCATTATCATCAGCTAAAATCCAAAATATTATGGATTTTCATCCAAACATAAAGTGAGAGAATTCCATATCTCTCTACCATAAATATTCAATTTCTCTTATGTTTATTATTTTCATGTTAAGAAAGCACTAATAACTCTACTTATTATACATATTTACTTGAATACTTTTCTTGTAAATGGATTAAATAAAGGTAAAAGCATAACCAAAATTAATATTTTTTTTTTTGGTAAAAGGCATAACAAAAATTAATATTTTTTTGTAAATGCATTAGAAAATACAAAACCATAACTGTTATTACATTTAACGCATGTAATACTGTAATTACTGTTATAAACCAATACTATTATTGTATTTATGATATTCCAAAAATATGGGTGTAATTCCACAAAAATATGTTAATAATTCCCAATTATTCTTTGTTACAAAACCATGGGTATCAATCCAATTGTTCTATTTAACACTAAACCATATTTATCAACATGAACTATAGCTGTTTTTAATATTACTGATGCAATAACATATGCATATGAAATGCAACTATAACTTTTGTCTATATTTCAAATGCATTATACAAATGCATACATTTATAAAGGAATGCCTACTATCCATATTTCACATGCATTATAAAATTGAAAATACAATGAGAAAGGTCAAATTTTATTTATAAGTTTAAACATGGTTGTAAATTTTGTTAGGTCCCTATAACACTAGTTATTCCCCCATTACTATTGTCATTCTATCCCTTATTGTTATTATTGCGCCCCATAGAATCCCACTATTGTTATTTTTGTACCTTTGTATTATCATTTTAGGTCGCCTTGGTTATATTGTGACTCCTCAGACTCCTATATATAAAAAGGAGGTTTTGTCATTCGTATCATCTAAGAATTGTTCATTTGTGTTAGTAAATAAGGTTTCCCCCTTGAAGAGGCCGAATTCTAAGGCGTTGATCTATCCTTTCTATCTTTTTGTGAGCTGGTTTCATAACATTTGGTATGAGTGCTTTGGATTCTAGGGTTTCGCTACTCCAAAACGGTCATCGTGGAATGTTCTCTATCACTTTTTTCTATGATGTTTTTGAAGTGAAAAAAAAAACCATTTGACAAGAAATATTGCTGCGTATCAGGTCCAAATTTCACATCTTGACTCGCTATATTTTTGGAGATATGATATGAGGAAGTTAGGGTTTCTACAAGCTCTAGAATTTCATCTAAAACAAGTCATCATGGAATGTTTGCTATAGAACTTTCTCTATAAAGTTTCAGAAGGTAAGAAAAAACCCATTTGAGAAGAAATCGATTTGAACCTCATCTTTGAATTTTTGATCCTTTCTCGCTATATTGTCGGAGATATAATCTGAGGAAGTTAGGGTTTTTGCAAACCCCCAAATTACCTTCCAAACACGTCACCTTGGGAAAATCATCATAACCTTCTCTGTAATCATCAGATTGAACTTTTGTAAGATGTTTCAGAATGAGGATGGACGTATTTTGGGTAAACTTTAAAACCTAAAGTTGAATATGGACTCGAAGAACGTCATACAAGTTCGCTCTACTCAACCAGTCTATACTTCGGTCATCATGGGAGATTCAGAATAAATCTTCATTAGAGAATCCAATCTTGATCATACTTGTGGGGTTAGAACGACTACTTAGAGGTTTACTAAAGGAAGAAAATTTAGACCTAGGAGATCCAAAATTACAAAGATACATCAGATTGAATATCAAGCTCCTACAAAGTGAAAAAAGGTGTGTAGTTTTTTTGCTAAATTTTTGCATAACCTTGGTTTGAAAAATTAGTTTGAAGGAATTCAAAGGGCATAGTTAAGAATTATTATCGGTAATTGAACCCCCAAAGAAAGAAAATAGAAACATCTAGTAAGCAACCTGAAAGCTCTAGCATGACTCACGAAACAGAGGAAGAAATGCAACATGATATATCAAAATTACGAGACCAAGTGCAACAAATTTCACTCACACATAAAGTAATAGAAAATAAGATGGATGGTTTAAAAATAGATGTATAAGCTAAGATGGATGGTTTAAAGAAAGGCATGGAAGCTAATATGGACAATTTGAAGAAAGATTTGAAGACAAATTTGAAGACAAGCATTGAAGATTTGAAGACAGATTTGAGAAAGTTTCTACTAGAAATTCTTACTAATGGTAAAAGGGTAATAAAGGAAACTCATGATGAGAACAAAATAAATGTTAATGATGATTTCATAGACTCTCACATTGGATCGAAGAACCACCATGTTCCAAAGATCGATATGAGTAAGTTTGATGGCAAGGATCCCAGAACATGGATACTTCGGATGGAGCACTTTTTCGATCTCCATAATGTGCAAAACACACAAAAGGTACATATTGCAACTTTATATTTGGAACCAAATCAGTTTGTATTCTATCGATGGCTTTTCTCTCATAAAAAAATTGTCACTTGGGCTATTTTTCAGGATGAAATGATAGCACATTATGAGGATACAGAAAAGCAACATTTTTTTTAGCCAATTGATAAATCTCAAACAAAAGGGTCTATTGATGGAGCACATTGAGGAATTCCAAAAATTGGATATAAGGGTAAGAGATATTCTAGAGGAACATAGGATTGATGTGTACATAGGGACTTCAAAAGATAACATCCAACATGAGGTTTGCCTTTGGGAACCAGATTCATTGGAGAAGGCATTCAGGTTGGCAAGAAAAATGGAAAGCAAAATTATGGAAA
>APFE030862718.1:44771-69846 GCA_000404065.3 Pinus taeda | reverse complement strand
AAGTTTATAATCTGCATACCCATTATCAGTCTAGGAAATAGCCATTTTGTTTAGGGAATACGACAAAAAAATACTGAATGGGTTGTGAATCATGTCAAAATTACTGCCACCATGAGAGATCTCTAATTCGAAGATATTTATACCTTTGTCCACTTTCTCATCATAACTCAAATTATCCTTTAATACTTGGAATCCCTCATTCGAAGATGCTACAACACTCATAATTTAGGCATCTAGTCAAATAACTTATGGATGAGAATGATGATACCAATACAAGTGATTGTGCAGGTTTCCTTCAAAAATACGTTTAGTAAAAACCACGTATTTCGATATAGGTGAGCATGAGCCCAAAGGATATTTTTAATATATTTCCCATGTCTTGATTCCTCCCTGATATCTTAGTGAAAGACGATTAACATGCGTGTGAAAGAGAAATAATTGTAAATATTTTCATTGATGGTTGGTCTCGTTTCCACCTCACCAATCTTCACTTAAATTCCTTGAACTTTTGCATTTGTGGTGAGCGTTCTATTATTTGCAAACCATTCTAAAATGAGGTGGTTGAGGTTTCTAAATGGTTCTTGGTGCCAACCATTTTAGGGCATGTCAAACATATTGAAATAATAATATTTTCATATTATTCAAATGAGGAATGTTCGATGTAATATGCAATTTCTAGGGATATTACATTTTGTCCACCATAAAGAAAAAAACAATCGTAGTGTTCATCTTCTCTTCCTTTCATCAACATTATATTTCCATCTAGTCTTCTTCTCCCACTAGAACTTTTTATTTTCATTTAAATTTCTTTTATCTCCCACAATACAGTTTTTAGATCTTCCTTAACTCATGACATATGTCTCCAATCATGATATTTTTGTAAGAAAAACAATCAAAAGGAGATCCTTCCCCTTCAAAATGGAGGATTTGTTTTTTAGGAACTAGTAATAATTAAGAAGAATGATATTTGATTAATAATAATGATTTACCGAAATGAAAATATTCCAATTTAACTTTTGTCCTTTTAGCCCCTCTTCATTTTCATAAAAAATAAAAATAAAAATCTTCATAAAGATTGGTTTTTAGTTGCCAATGTTCTTGGAAACCGTGGCCACTCCATGCAATATTTTAAATACAAGTGGTGTATCAGTTGTGGAAAGCACTGTAAGAGTGTTTTATCAACCTAAAAACAAGAACCTTTGGTAGTATATCAACCCCAAGATGATATGCAATGGCGTATTGACCAAGGAATCCAGTTAGTATTCCTAAATTGTACTCATATTGGTTTTAATCATAATATTTTCAACTGTTAATCATTAATGTAATTCTAGGCATTAATCAAAATATTTTAAATTATGAATGAATTATATGTAATTGTATGTGCAATTATAAGAATAATACCTCAAAAAGTACTTAGAGAGAATATAATCCTATAATCACATGAATTATGAAAGTAATCATAACTGCACAAAGTGCATACTATTTTAGCCCTTACTAGAAACATCCAACAATACGGTATTGTGACTTTCTAGAAATAAAATAGTCTATCATGTTCCTTTCAACCATTAAAGTAAAATTCCAGCAGTCGCCCCCGAAGATCTAGGCTCTTTCCCTTTCCAGGAAACTAATTTGAAATATTTCATGGATTTACACCTCCTCAACCCAAGCAGTGTCCTGCTACTTTTGGGTAGGTCAAGTCTTTATCTCCCACTTGTACCTTATAACTTTATCCAACTTTATCTTCCATATTCCTTTCCATACATCTTCCACCCATGACATTTAGCTTTAGTCATCTTAGCATTTGGTGGTCAGGTCAACCAAATAGGGTCATCCCTCCTAGAAAAATGGAGGAATTTTCCTTTTTTTATGTTTTCATGTCCCTTCTTGGACCATAACTAATTCTAATGGTTTCCTAGCAGTAATGGGTCTAACCTCTTACATGATGGCTCCTCTTATATAAGTAATATAAGAGGATACATAAGATAATTTTATTTTATCAACAAAAATATCTCCATTCTCATAACAAATATTAACTTTTATCTTTTTTCCTTTTCAGTTGCATTTCATCTTAGAAAATTGTAAAAGTCATTTTCAAATAGATTTACGACCTTTCCTTGGAATTGATTGTCAATCTGCATTTTTAAAAAGTATAACTCAAAGTTACAATTCAATTTTCACTATCATTTAATCTTTCCTTGAATGTATTTCTAATTACCAACTTATGATTCCTAATAGCTCGTGATTCTTCGAAACAATTTAGGCCTTACTACCTGAGAACCTTTGTTGTTATGGCCTTCAATTAGGACCTCGCACAAAATCTAATAATTCTCAAGAATCATGACTAGCATCTCATGTCTCATGGGTGGTGTTCTTTCAAATATTCCACATAATAATCAACATGCATTTTAGAGTAACAACATTATATCCACTATGAAAACATATTCCATGTAATGGTTGCAATAATGGTACACATTATACCTTCACATTTTCAATTGCAATTTGCATTAAAATAATTTTACCTTTCATTGGTTCTTACGTTCCGAGTTACCATAATATCAGTGACATCACTAGTTTTTCGTTAAGATACCAATGCTTAATCATACTAGCAACACTAATCAGAACCATACTTGATAAAAACATATTCCTTAAAAAATTATGTTATTTCCGCACAAAAAATATTTTCAAATATACTCAAGATGAGTTTCAATTTTCACATGCATCAATGTTTCTCCATATTTCAACAAAGTAAGACGGTACTGGACAATTAAAATTTTCACTTACATACACAATTTCCGCGCATTAAGAGAAGTCATAGAAAATAAGGATATATCCTTGAGATAATACATATAATGAAATTAAAACAAAGTTTCCACGAATATTTTTTCCATAACAACAATTAAGCGAACATGAACTTCTAATAGATATAACCTTTCTAATCCAGACATTAGTATTCACCATAGTTCTAATTCATGAAAAATGATATTTCATTTCCCCACACATGTGTCCAACCACAAGTCATTATGAAACATTACTAAGTTTAAGTCAATCACATAGCTTTTTTTGTCAAAATATTTAGTAATGCCAACGGATACAAAATGTCATCTATATTTTGTTTAGCAATGACGAAGAAGACATCACAATATCTACAACATTATGGATATAATTTATTAGGCTGAAAATGTAGTGTCACCAATAATATGCACACAATATGAAAATGTTATAGATCCATGATGTATACAGGCTCCTCATACTAACACCATCATTGAAGCATCAACTTGTAGAACTACATTGTCATGTTTAAATTTTGAACAATCAATGTAATCATAAACACCTTTCTACTAGTAGTTTTAGCATTAAATTTGTAGAAAATACATAATGTATTTCATCACGTATGTCCCCATTAATGTCCAAAACGTTATTAGACTATCAAATTACCTTTGCTACCATTACCACACTATTTACATTTATGAATGTTTTTAAATTCATATAAAAGACCACAACCCTTTTCCTTTTTTTTTTTATGATTGATAAAAAATGCAATTATAATAAATCAGTCATTTTATAAGGGATTAATTATATTGTGATGTAAATTATTTATGATGTCCAAGAATTACAATCATGGTTATGAATGGTTTAAAAAATATCCACTTTTGTAGTCTTCATAGTTTGTTGCATACTATCCTAATTCACATAAAATCATATACAACATTTTAATCATATAGAGATATTTGCAACTAAGTGTTGATAAATAATACTTGCAGCAATTTAGAATTTAATAACATACACAAATTTAAAGAATGTATTTTCACCTTTAAACCATTAATAAGATAATGAACTACCTCTAACAAATTGTTTACAACTTTAAAAATGATCTTCAACAATGTAACAAGCCTCATGAAAATTCCATGTAAATAAAGTTGATAAAGGAAAAATAATAACCACAGTGATGGGAAACTTATTCCAAGTTGAATGTTGTGAAAGACATCCTAGTGTGGGTGTTCATTTAGTTTATTATGGCTAAAGAAAATTGGCAAATTTGAAGGATTTGGAAAGAAACGAGGCATTAACTCACACTCTATTTATAAAAATAATGGAAATTAAGAGAAAATGAAGGTGAAAAGTCACAAGTTGCATGTGAGGAGGAAAATGTAGGAAAATAATGGAAAATTGAAGACAATAGAGCCCTCATTAATAAAAAGGCTTATGAGGGTTTGTTCGTACCTTTTGTCAATTTAACCTTTCCTCACTTAAGTTTTGAAGCTTTCTCTCTATTCTCTCTCTCACACACTATTGAACACTTAGAGTTTTCTTGCAGCACTCTAGCATTGTATCAGAAAAACTATAGAACGGAAACAAAAACAAGGATCAATCAAAGAAGAGAAAGATCAAGCAACTACAACGAGATTATTTGCATATATCGATTTGCATGTGTGATTTCCTTCCTAGTTTTTGGCATGCATGGTTATGTATGTGTGCTCTTAGTTCTCTTGTTGTCATGGACATGGGTTTTTCTAGGTGTGACAGTGCTTTTCAGCCTAGCCCTTCCATTTATAGATAACCATGGTGTGATTGGGTTCTCATCTTTTTGGTTGAGTTGGATTACCTGATGGATTCGAAACTAAGAAAGGTGGTCTCTGAAAGAAAGAACACAAGGCCTAGTGATCCCTAAATCAGACTATGGATTGTGGTAAATCCTAGGTCTAGCAACCCCTAAACTAGATTATGGGTTGTAGTAAAGCCAAATTGTGTGTTACGTCAGTGTTTTCTTAAGGGGGCCTGACCCAGGTTTAGAGTTGTTTGCATGAACCAAAAAAACCCTAACTACTAGCCCTTTCGGCAACAACCAACATAAGGCAGGCTATAGTTTCACTCGAATCTATATTGGGGGATGCTAGAACCAGGTTTTTGCATCCAGAGGCAGTGTCATAAGTGCTCTTAAGCCCTTGTAGCTTAAGTATTCCTTCTGCAAATTTATATCCTTCTATGGTTTGCTATTGTAATTATGGGAAAATGACCTTTAGACCTTTGCGAAGGCCTACGTTTGGACTTTATAGGCCCTAAAGAAGTAGTCTCTCTACTTTTGTCTACTAATTAATAACCCTATATCTGCATTTGCATAGATCTATCCAATTTACCAAAAGTCATAACATAATTAACCCTTATCTTCGTGAAAATAGATAATTAATTAGTTCATGCATAAATAGTATAGATTCAATAGATTCATGAAAAATTTATACATTAATCCACAGAAAACATATTATTGACTAACAGAGCATAACATAAATAGAATGAAAAATAATACTCAGATGCAAGATATTTCCACAAAAATTTGTCTTTGTTCAGTTCCAACATTCGATTTACAGACTTCTCTTCCCTACGAACCTAGCTATAGGGGTCCACGCACTCAGCTATGGACTTCCCAAGGCCTCCTGCGCACTCAAATGTAAGAGCCTTCCCCTTTCGCCTAAGTACATGAAGCAGAGCCCTCCTGCCCTAGCACTTGCCTAAATAATCTCTATCTTGACTTGTTTCTTCTAGTTACTTACTAACTTCCTATTCTTTACTCACTATGACTCAAATATATAGCATTTCCAATACAATACCATGGCCTACGGCACATGGGTTAGTCTCAGAACCAACCTTTTTACTTACCCAAACAACAGGCTAAAGCCCCTTTGACCCCTATCTAGTTGCACACTCTGCATCCACATTTCACTGAGACTTTACATTATTTACAAAACTTTTACAAAATTAGACTTAACTAACCCTAAAACAAACCCTAGGGACCTTATCCGAACATGCCCCCAACACAAATATGGTGCCTCGCTCTTGAGTCACTCAGATGGAACCTTAATCTTGCTATGGAGGCCACCTAATTCAACCTATAAATCTGCTATGTCAGCAACTCTTTGCACCATGGCATGCTACACTTCCTCATCCAACTTTTCTTTCATTAGGCCTTCCCCTACTAGGTGCATTGTTCCCTAGGGGTCTAAGCCAAGTTTAGAGTTGTTCACACCAACTAAAAATACCCTAATTATTGGCCCTTTCAACAACAACTTGCATAGTGCAGGATGCAACCTCACTTGAGGTAGTATTGAGGGATGCTAGAACTAGGTTTATGCATCTAGAGACAGTGTGATAAGTCATCTTAAGCCATTGTAGCTTAGATCTGCCTTCACGCAGATCTATATACTTCTATGGCTTGCTACTGCAATTTTGGGAAAATGGCCTCTAGACCTTCGCACAGGTCTACGATCAGACTTTATAGGACCTAAATAAACAGTCTATCTACTTTCGCACACTAATTGATAACCCTAGATATGCCTTCATGCATATCTATCCAATTCATCAAAAACCATAATAGAATTAACCCTTATATTTAATAAATAGATAATTTCTTAGTTCATGCATAAATAGTATAGATCCAATATATTCACACAACATGTATACATTAATCTACAGAAAACATATTATTGAGTGATAGAACATAACATAAAAAAAATTAACAATAATACTCAGATGCAAGATATTTCTTCAAAATTAGTCTTTATTCAGTTACAACATTCAATTTATAGAATTCTCTGCCCTGTGTAGTCATCTATAGCGGTCTGCACAATCAGCTATAGAAGCCTTGCCCTTTCGCCTAAGGACAGGAAGTAGGGCCTTCCTACCTTAGCACTTTCCCAAACAATTTCTCTCTTGACTTATTTCTTCAAGTTACTTACTAACTACCTCTCCTAGACTCACTATGAATCAAATATATAACATTTCCAATACAATACCATGGTTTGCGGACCATGGGTGAGTCTCAAAACTGACCTATTTACTTACCCAAAAAGGTGCTAAAACCCCTTAGACTCCTATCTAGTTGCATGCTCTACATGCACATTTCACGGATACTTTACATTCTTTACAAAAATTTTACAAAATTGGGTTAAACTAACCCCAAAATTGACCCTAGGGACCTGATGCCAACAGGCCCCCAACACAAATATGGTGACTCACCCTCAAGGCACTCAGTTGGTGCCTCGATCTTGCTAGGGAGGCCATGAAGTTCAATCTATAAGGCTTCTTTGTCAGCAACACTCTGCACCACAACCTGCTGCACTTCTTCAAAAAACTTTTATGTCATCGGTCCTTCCACTACTAGGTGCATTATTCTATGTTTGTTGCAGTACGTTTAACTTCCCTTGAAGCGATAGAGTAAGTTGGAAGGTTTCCTCTATCCATGGTTGTAATCTAGCCTTTAGAAGGGCCTCTTCCATCTGTACTTCTTTCGTCTGAGATTGCAGCTGCTTGCCTCCCTACAATTTCCCAAGGTGTTGTGTTGGCGCCAAAGTGCATGGAGTCACTTAGAATTCATCATACTTGTGCTTTGTCTCCCTGATATATGTGTTCATCCTCTACAAGTTTGGGTCCTCCTATAAGTTCGTCAACAACTCCATGGCTTGATCACACATCATGGCATAGTTTATGATTCTTGTATCCATTGTGCCCATATTTTCTCTGTTCGTTGCTCTGCATTGCTCTCGAACGTTTGGTGGAGTAGTTGGATGCAACTTCAAATGTAGTTTTGAGATCTTCATTTAGAAATCGAAGGTAGCTCTATAAATCTCATCCTTTGATGTGCGAAGCACAAGAACCAATTTTATGACTTTTGTTGTAGTTGCAGCATCCTCCGGGATGTTAACTCAGGAGCTATCTTGCATGTCTGATCAATTGTTGCCTCCATGCTCTCACTTCACGCTTGTAGTTCCTCCTTTTCCTTTAGAGCCTGAGCTTTATTTGAAAACATCTATTCATTATTCACCTTGAACTCACTGATGATGGCAAGTGTGCGCTTCTCTTTGATACTTAACTCATAAGAAATCCCCTGATGCAGTTCATGGAGAGTTTGAAGAGGCAGTGCAGCGATGTTGAATCCCATGTCCTTCACTGTACTTAATATAACATGATCTCCCTCTGACTTTGTGTGAACAAACCCTTCTGGTAAAGGTATGTCTCTGAGGTCCAGAGTCTGTTCCAGCTCTGCTACTGTCCTTCTTCCTTACACCAGGCTCACTTGCACCCCTACCACTTGCCAAACACTCACTTGAAACTTTTCGGTCTAGATCTGTAGCACGTGTAGATCCTTCTGGAAGCTCCCTAGAATCTTCATATATTGTTGTTAAAACTATTGCCACAACTCTGTTGTGGTATCTCTAACCTTGTCACCAATCTCATTGAGATCCCCTTCTGTGAGGACCATCCAGTTGATGCACATCTGCATGTCTTATTTATTTTTCTTTCATGGCCATCTAGTCATCTCCTTTCTACACTTCTTCAATGTGAAGGGAGTTCTCTACCCTTCTACACTTCTTCAATGTGAAGGGAGTTCTCTACCCTTCTCCATCGCCTCCTTCTGGTCCTAATAGTTCCTGCCCATTTGTACGCTTGGAAGCCGATTCTTCGACTTCCTGTGTACTAGTATGTTTTGCCTTAGAATTTTCCTTCGTAGCACACTCTTTTTCCTAAGTTGCCTTAGTAGTAGCTTCATTCTTCTTTTGCTCATCCAAAGTCTGTGTTGCATTCTGTGTTGCCTCTTTATGCTTCTGTGCAGCGGTCTGCTATGCAGCAAAGCTCTTGACACCCTTGATAGTACCCACATTAAGGTATGTGGGTTCACACACTCCATTGGTCAACTCCCCATGATCTCTACTACATCTATCACTGAGACTAAGAATGGAATATTGTGCCATGTATGTGTAGTGTCCTTTCGCACCCTCATAGATAAGTTGTGGAAATTGGCCTTGAAATCCACAAAGGCCTTTAGTTTCTTGTACAAAGTCAGGGACAGTTGTGGCCATTGAATAATGACTATCCTAAGATCCATTTCCATCAATATCCAAAAAAATATTGATTCTTTGATCCTTTCCAAATGCTTTGTCATCCACAACAAAGTGAACTTTGCTGCCTATGGTAAGTCTTCTGCCTGCGGAGGAAACTATCTATCCTCTGGAAATTTCCATACTACTCAGACTATTGATACTAGAAGCCACACATAATTGAAGGCCTTACTATCCTCCTGAGCTTCGCGACAGTTCACGAGGAACTATTTACACAAATACTTCACCCAGTTGTATTGTACTCCCTTCCTGCACTCGATGTCCAATGAGATTACAAGGATTGAAACCTCGTCCGCATCACATTTCCTCATGATTTTCCCTGCAAGTATTTGGTCAGCAAACTGATTGGACCATGTCTTGAATAGAGTAGATAGAATATCTGTGTTACTTCTTTACGAGATGAAGCTCTGTCTTCACCTTATTTGCTAGTTCCTTTTCTCCACTTTTCCCTCCAAAGTGCTTCGCAGGGTCCACTCCCTTGTAGGGCAGCTTTCTTATCCGATGAATGAGCATATCGGTGACTGAGATGGGTTCCCCCAACAATAAGAACCCATCATGCACTAGTGCAAGAAGATGGTGCACACACACTGTGTTTATTATTGATATGTGAATATTGGTACGAGGAGCATGTGCAACAACCTAACCTCCTCAACACCTCTGGCCCATTTCATGGGTTCCAATCATGTAGCTCCAATCTCTTCGTAGTAGATCTTCTTCATATACTTACTAGTATCCAAATGATGGAATATTTCATGGTCGGCAAGATCCCATTCCTCCATATTTAACACTGGAATGTTCACTAAGGTTGTGCCTTTGAATTCCACATGTTTTGGCAACTACGGTGTTGAGTCTATAAAATTCCCTGAATTAGGGTCTTTCGTGACTTTGGCCTTCCCTTTCCATGGAGAGATATACTTTGGGAGCCGTGTGATAGGCTCAACCTCTTCAACATCCAATTCCTCCACTACTTGGAATTCCTCTTCCTCCAAGTCCACAACATTTTTTGACTACTTACCCTTCTTCTCCTTCTGCCGAACCTCTTGATTCTTCCTTGACAACTATCTCACAGGCATAGGTTTCTTCCACTTGTCCTTGGAAGCTTATCACTTCAGCCCTGGTGACCTCAGTGCCATAGGAATAGTGGTCATAGCTTCCATACTTGGTATCTAAGGGGTCACAGGGTCAGAGACAACAGCTTCAGAGCTCACAGCTTCTCTGGGGTTCGTGGCAGTCATTTGCTTCAGAATAATTCTCTGGTTAATTTAAGGCAATGTTGTGAATAATATATTGGAAATCAAGTCCTCCCAAACCTTACGATTCTTATAGTGAAAATTAGAGGTCTTAGACTCAATTGTTAGAATTAAAAGTTTCATTTAGCGGACCAACATGCTCAATTTATAGAAGGTTTTGAATTCAAATTTAATCGTTCCCTCCAATATCTAATCATAAACATGTCTTTAGCACTAGATCTTGAAATACTTCTGCCATAAATGGTGCCTACTCACTCCTCTTAATGGATTTTTTACATTAACTCATGAATAGTAACTCCAATGGCTACTTTTGGACCCATCTGCATGGCACCATCTGCCATGGTCCAACTCATCCTATGCAGCTTCCACTATCGCACTCCTACCTTCCATTGCGTAGCTACCCTAATATGCTTTTCTCCTTGTCAGGAATCATAGTTTATACTCCTACAATCCCTTGTAGCTGCCTGGATTAGTAAGAAGGCCCTGCTATCATATAGTCCTTGTGCAAGGATAGGATCCCTTGTGTACAACTTCACCCTACTTCCATTCACTTTTCCAGGGAATGGTTTTGCATTCAACTTCATGAGATGAACTACCCCACCATCTGTGATATTCTTAACAACATATGGCCCTAGCCAATGCATTTGAAATTTCCCTAGAAATTTGGTGAGCTTACTGTCATATAGCAACACTAAATCATTTACCTTAAAAGTGCACAACTTAATACTCCTATTCCGCTATGCTTTCTCGAGTTCCTTCTACACTTGCTGGTGAAATCCTATAAGAAAGAGGTCTTCTTCTAACTCTATGATTTGCGCAAGCCGCTCCTCTAAGGTATCATGATCTTCTATCTCTGTCAAAGCTACAATACATAAACTTGGCACAATATACTTGATAGGCATTATTTCTTCAATTCCATAGACCAATCTAAATGGTTTATGGCCTATCAACTTCTTGTAGGTCATCCTATATGCCCATAGCACTGTTGGGACGCACATATCCCAGTCGTTCCTATCTGTGTTGCAGACATTTGTCAATTCATTTTCCAAAATTTTGTCAAAAGCTTCCACCATTTCATTCGCCTGTGGGTGATAGGGCGTGCTCTTCTGATGATACACCTGGAATTCATCAAGCATCATTCTAATCATTTCATTCAAGAAATGTGTACCCCTATCAGTCATCAATATCTTAGGGCATCTAAACCATGTTAAGCCATATTCAAATAAAAACATCGCAGGAGTGGAAGCTATACAATATTTCATTGGGTGTGCTTCTGTCCATCTCGTTAAGAACTCAGTTGCAGTAATGATATACCACATGCCTACCTCATTACCTAGTGGCCATATTGGACCTATAAAGTCAATGGTCCATTTATTAAATACCTGTAATGAAACCTAAGGATTTAAAGGAAATTCATCCCTTTTGGAAGGCTTCCCCATCCTTTAGAAAGCATTGCATGCCTTGCAATATGCTTTAGAATACTTGTGTAATGTTGGCCACCATAACCCAACACGTAAAATATTCTGCACGATCGCTTTTCCTGTGTAGTGACCTCTTGCCACTCCTCCATGTGCTTTAGTGAGGATACTAGCGCATTCAAACTCTAGAACATACCTTTGCAGTATCTCATCTGTTCCCATCTTATACAAGTTACCCCCAATTGCTAAAAAGTCCACAGCGTGGACTACTAACTCCTTCTTTTGTTCCATAGAATAGCCTTCTGGAGCTATTATTGTGGTTAAAAATTGAATGATATCAGTAAAATGATTGTCTGTGACCCACACCATAAAGATTCATGCATCTGATAATCCTTCCTCCAAAATATTCAACTATTCACCTATTTCAATCCTAGACATATGGTTTGATCCTGCATTCAACCTTCCAGGTTTCACAATTACTTCAAAGTCATATTCTTGAAACAACAGTAACCATTATCATATCCCCCTTGCCCCAACACAAGCTTATTGAAAAGGTACTTCAGTGTAGAGTGATCTGTATACATTTTAAAGTGTCCACCCACCAAATAATTCATAAAATTTTGTAGCTCGTAGACCGTCACCAGCCCTTCGCACTATGTAGTGGAGTAATTCTTCTCGTCTTTGGATAAATTTATGCTCGCGAAGAATATTAGATGATCAATCACTCCTTCACATGCCTTTGTTAATACTACTCCAAGAGCAATGCAAGAGGCATCTACATGCACATGGAACTCTTTCTTCTAGTCTAGAAATACCAAAATAGGCATTGTCACCATCTTTTCCTTCAAGACATCCAAACTACGATGAAAGTGTTCATTCTAGCAAAACATCGCATCTTTCTTTATTAATTTATCCATCTGCATGGTTATCTGAGCATATTCCTTGATAAACTTCCTGTAATACCCAATGTGCCCTAATGTCACGTGGAGCTATTTCACATTCGTAGAGCTTCCAAATTCACAATTACAGTGATCTTCATAGGGTCCACCATCAATCCCTACTTACATACAACATGGCCAAGAAAAATTCCAAAGGGCACACAGAAGATGCACTTCTTCAAGTTCACCATGATCTAATACCTTTGACAGGTATCCAGAATAAGGTGCAGACTCACAACATGGA
Organism: Pinus taeda; assembly: GCA_000404065.3. Lineage (NCBI taxonomy): Eukaryota > Viridiplantae > Streptophyta > Pinopsida > Pinales > Pinaceae > Pinus > Pinus taeda. The sequence goes on along the minus strand of APFE030862718.1, from coordinate 57,108 downwards.
GTTCCACTAACCCAAACACAGTCCAATCGTCAAAATACACCTCTAGGAATTTATGAATAAACTCTTTGAACGCCGTGATTACTACTCAGGGGAAAGTTGCAGGCACATTCTTCAATCCAAAGGGCATTACAGTATATTGAAAGCAACCTATCTCTGTCGCAAAGGTTGTCTTGTTTCGATCTTCTAGTGTGATCTTTATATGGTGATATCCAAAAAAACCATCGGTAAACAAATACGCCTCTTATCTGCCAAAAATATCTAATACTTTTTTAATAAAAGGTGTTGGAAATAGATTATGCATGCATGCATCATTCAGCTTTCTTAGATCTACGCAGATACAGATTTTTCCTTTCTATTTCTTCTCTTGGACCACCATAAGGATCACCAAATCAGATTCCTTTCTTGGCTCAATAATACATGCATCCAACATCTTATATAGTTCTTCATGCACCTTCTCTTTATAATTTGGATTTAGTTGATATGGCCTCTACTTAACAGGCTTCACATCTGGCTTTAGCATAATCTTCATAGCACCAAAATCTCCGATGATCCCCTTCAAATCTGAAAACTTTGTTGGGAATAAATGTTGGTACTCACACAGCAACTCAACTACCTTATCAATTGTATCTTTGTCCCAATAGTCACCTATCTTTGTGAACATAGGTTCTACTTCAAATCCAATGTTTACTTGTCGAGTTTTCAAAGGTTCTAATATATATGGGTTCACCACCTTTGATCCTTCTTATTCATGTTGTCCTTTTGTCTTTGGAATGGTGATATTCCATGGATCTTCTTAATCTTCTTTGGCCGTCACATTGTAAGTTACACTCTAGCGTATGGCACAACTGCATACTCCAATCTAGCTGAGCACATTCTACTACTTCCTTCAGCATTCTGAATATAGCTCTTTTATCTCCTAGAGTGCTTCATCAATGCTCTCAAACCCATCCTCAAGCCTGAAAGTTAGTAGAAAACGTTCCCTTAAAATGTCCCATTTGGCTATCCCATGGCGAAGCTCTATCTCCAAATACCAGTTCATTGGGATTGTATCTAAGGTATGACATAAAATGTGCACCCATTCTGGTTGTGGTTCTATTCCCCAGGCCTTACTCCATCGTGCCAAATGATCACATGGATCATCCTTTGCATTTTACTTTTCTGTTATTCGAGTATTAGCATATCCAAATCTCAACTTCATCATCTTTCAGTATTCCTTCCATCCCATAAAGTTTTCCTTGCGTTTACCCCACCAATAAGTAGGCATAGTACACAACACTAATTCCAATGCTTGGAAGCGATGTTCTTTTGGTACTTCCCTTTAAAATCCATTAAAAACCAGCTACATATCAAACAAACCATCATAATGCAAAGGATTTCTTACCTCAGTGGAGACACACCCCAACAACTTGGTCATCATATTAGAACATAGCATAGATACTTCACGTAACCGATTCTTTTATTGTTCAAGCTCTTCATATGAATATGAGGTGCAGGATCTATCCCTGTCCCATGCAATTCATACATTATCTGTAGGATTGATCCAATCTTCATCTCACGTTGTTATCATGTATATCTTATCTAGATCATCATAACTTTCTACATATTCACAAAAAGGCTTAGTTTAACGCGCTTCTTCTACAGAATCTAATGGCATTACAACCCTGACTGACTTCTTCTCAAAGGTCATCTTCTGCTTCTTCAAGTTGATTACCCTGTTCATATCAATAGCCTAGTCAATTCCTAGCAATGCAGGGTATGGATTACTATCATCCACTATTTCAATGACCTCAAATTTGGCGAGCACGCTTTCACCCTCAATGTCCACTATTACACTATATAAGAACCCCATAGGGATAATCTTCTATTTATTTTCCACTCACAACTGAATAGGATACCACTGCAGTGTAGGTCTCCCCATCCTTTCCCACATCTCCTTAGGTAGGACAATCACATCAAACCCTAGTTCCAAGATTATCTAGTCCATTTCATATTCTCCTATTTGCATGGTCAATGTCATCTCGCGCCTCATTCACTTCTTATGCATATCAATCTTTCTCACTTGTGCATTGTTCCTTAGGATCCTTTCATTTATTAGCATACTTTTCTATTAACTCTTGTAACCCTTCTACTTATTTCTAATCGTGTAGCAAATTCATACAAGTCCTCAAAAAAGGAGCTAGTACTGAAAGTTTTGTTGATGCCTGGAAAATCATTGCATCAACATCGGGGAAAACCACCCAGTCCGGACCTTAAAGGTAGCTCCTTTTCCATTTGGTGTGGTGGCTCCAATTGGATATAATGGGACCATTTTCCAAATGGTTTGTAAATAGGATGGATAAGTGGTTGATTTTCTATTATCTACTGATAATGGATGGATGATTTATTCTACAATGCAAAATTATAAAAAACTAATATATCCTAGGAAATTTCCACTTTAGTGCAACTTTTGATGATCTTTATCTACAAATAGTCATATAGATGACTATATTGATAAACAAAGACATTCATTTATATGATAATTAATTTGTTCAAGTAGTTGAACAAAGTAGTCATTTAAACATTATTAAACTATTCTTCATATATCATTGACATAAATATGATTGAAAGAATAACATTCCTTAAACATTCAATAGTGATAAGTATAAGGACTGATGTTAAAACACATACATATATCCAATGATAGAAGGACTGAATAAATGTTAATTCATATAAAAGAATGGAGCAAAGACATAGATAATTGTACCATCTGTAATTTGGATCCCTCCTGATATCAATCACATTCAGATTCCATCTTCTAACATAGAAGTACTCTCACAAAAAGTAGTAGTGCATATCTCATCAAAGTATTCTTCATTAAAATTCAGAATATAGGCCCAGTCTTCATAAAAAAATATATTAGAAGCACAATAGTGTGACTTCCCGATCCAAGTTTTATACAAAAATTAAGGACCCTTTCTAAAGACATGAAAGGATATATAAATATTATCTAAGCTAACTAATTCTGAAATAAAAATGCTATTAGGTGGTATAACCAAATCATGAAAATCTCCTTGAAATAGGCTTGCTTGTAGTCAGTAGAATGATTCACTATTTCGGTTGATCATCCTTTGGCTTGAGCTAGTAGATAGAAAGAATTGGTTGCAATTTTGGAGGGTGACTTAAATGTGAATGCAGTTGGGCTGAATATGTAGCATCATGAATTTTAGGAATCATGTAACTGATTGCATCGGTTAAACATTTTAGTGCTGTCTTTTGACTATATGGTTTTACTAGGAAGAACCAAAAGGTGTCCCAAGTTAAACTTTGGATGCCTGCTATTAATCTCGCCTTCTGTTCTAAATCCTATTTGCATGATTGTGCCAATGCTTTGGTTGATGGTAGTTTACCTGGAGTGCACTGTGAAGTCAGATTAGACAGATAAAGAGTATCATTAATTAACTCAATAAAATTACCCATTGCCGATCTACATCTTGAAGTTTCCCTTTCTGCTTTCATCAATTGTGATTGCCATTCTAAGAAAAGAATTTCCTTGTGTGATTCTAGAATTTTAGGAATATTTGCAGCTTGACCTTCATTGGTTTCTTGCAAGGAAAGAAAGTTTGTTAATGATTCATCAGCCTATTCCAAATTCTGTCTTACATCAACTGATTTGTCAACCATTGATGAAGAAATCTCATAGAGGAGCTCAACAAGGTAAATATTATGACATAGTAAATTTAACTATTTAATCAATTCCTTATTGATCTGGAGAGCTTCGGACCTGAACTTTGCTGGTTGAGGAAAACTCTTGAAATTTTCTATCTGTTGTGATGGTTGAGCGATTTGCTCATCTTTTGTTTTTCTCATTTGTTCATTCATTGTCTTTAGCTTGGCCAATGCTAAGAATAACTCCTTTTGTTTCTGTATTGCACATTGGTCTATCCTCTGCTTCTCCTTGAGAAATTTCTTGTATAGTTGGTTGTTTACTTGCTGCTATGCTGCTAACTGCTGTTCTAATTGCTCTATTCTCTATTGTCTTTCGGATACCGGTGCCTCTAATGAAACAATTGTCTGATATTTTTCCTTGAGTAAATTTCTCACTTCTGATGCTTTATCCATAGTGGCTGCCGAGTATTTCCTGGCATATTGAGAGAGTTTTGTGAGGTCATTGGAAGGATTGAATTCTTCTTTCCTCACCACATTACCCATTTCTATTTGTTCAGGTAAAAGGGAAGATTAATCAATCCTTCTCTTTTTCCTTTGTCTTTTTACTACAACCCTATGCTTAGGGCTGTAAAAGACATCTAAAGCTGGTATTTCTTCTATATGCAAAACAATTTCATCCAATGGATCCTTAGGAACTATCTCTACATCTTTACTTATGGATAGGCCGCTAGTTCCTTCAGTTGGAACTGTATTTGTTGTTGTCTTGTGACCAATTGTCACTTCATGCATGCTAAAACCTTGTGAATTCTCAGGATTGCTTATAATGGAATCAAATTGTTTCCATTCTTTAAGGAGCTTGGGATCAATCTGAGTATCTATATCCATGTGTTCACTGCTTTTCCCTATTCTTTCTCCTGTTCTGGCACTTTTCCTTTCTCAGGAATTTTTTCCACAACAGGAGATTTGTTAACAGTTTGTTGTTCAGGCTCGCTTGACTAGATTACTGGAGTGGTGGCTAATAAGTCTAGAGGTGGAGTGTGCAACCTATGTTATCTAAGCCGATTAAACACTTCCAACCCTTTACCTGAAATAATGATTCTGCTGAGGAAAATACGTCATCAAAGTCATCCTTTTCATGAACAAACTTTGCAAGTTTGGCTTGTTTAAGAACATTATAGGCAACTTTTCTTGGATCATATTGTCTGTTGAGAATTGTTGTAAGATTGAGAATTTGAATTTTTTTGTCTCATTTTTTGCATGTTTGTAATCATGGAGAGTGAAAACACTGCATCTTAAAGGAAATGTAAGACATACCTATTTCTTGGAATTTCTAAGAGTTTTGGATGTCCCTTCTGTTGTTATCTGGTAGGCCAATTCCCGAGGTAACAGCTTATCGGGCACATACAAGGGAAGGAAATGGGGTTTTGTAAGGCTACCAAAAAGCATTGTATAAGTGAATTTTTCTTCTCTGAACCAATTAGCTACTACAGTCAAGTCGATCCCTACTTCCTCGAAAATTCTGGGGGCAGGCTTATCAAAAATATCATAGTAGACAGGCAACATAAAACCATTTCAAATTTTGTACAAATGATTTTTGTAGTGAGCCTTCCATAACATTTGATGATAAATATGGATTGGCTTGGGGTCTTGGGAAGACCATCTCCATCTGAGTTCCAGATATTCAGAGTTAAAAGAAAGAGTATCCATAATATAAGCACTATAAAAAAAGGGGGAATGGTCCTAGTAGTTTTACGTGAATCTGATTTGAATTCAAGAATTGTTGTGGTTAATTTGTCAGACAAAATGTTTGCCCAGTCCATCACATAACTATGGACTGCTGCCTCCATTAGAGGGACCATTTCAATGGTGAACTTAGCAGAGTCATGTATTCCCCACATTCTACACATCATAGCCCCAACATAACAGTAAGGAGAAGCCAATGAGTCCACATAGTACTTAGCTAATGATTCATGTTTGTGCTTCTCGGGATTATGTCTCCAATGCTTAATCAGGGCCGACTCTGACTCATTTTCATTTGCAAATTTTTCAAGGAAGGCTTTGTTGTACCGCTTTTCAAGCTCAAATAAGTGATACATTTTCATTAGGTCATCAAGCTTAAACGAGCCAAATATGCTCTCATCAACTGTGAAAAATGTTCTATTCAAAACTGGAATTTCCTCTACCACCCATCTCACTATGTCAGTGTATGGGAGAATTTTTTCTCGTGCTACTATTCTATGAAAATATGAACAAGCTAAATCTTTGAGGGATGCTTCCAATTTGTTACTTGAGTCAGCTGTGGCTTCTTCTGGTATTTTGTCAAGCTCCTCCGCTTCTATAAAATTGTAGATTCTCTCGCAGCTAGTGTTTCCAAGACCGAGGCATGTAGTGTCTGAGATTAACTCTTTTTTCCTCGGTCCGGGATCCTTGGCTAGCTTCACTGTTGCTATAGGAGCCACTGCTATGGATTTCTTTGATTTATTTCCCATTTGCTTCAAACTTTTGATTTCTGTGGAATTCTGCACGAGTGATTGGAAAAACCGTGATATAGAGAAATTCTGCTATAGACCAATATGATAAAGAAAAATTACATTGATGAACAGGTGATAATGGATTACAATAATATTTCTGCGGATAAAATCTAAAGAAAAGATCTACCCTTAACTGCTTCATTGATTAGCCATTTAACTTGTCAATCATGGTAAAGGAGGTTTTAAATGCCCATCATGTTATTTAAATGTTGAATGATTCATTCATGTGTGGCTTAGATTTGTTTGATTGATGGATAATCAGAGGTAGATCACAAATCGGGGATTGATAACATGAAGGGAAAGGATTTAATGCTTGTTTTAAACATCTCTGATCACCGAAAGGTAATATAATGCATGCAAACCTTTTAGATATATTCTCGAGATACGTACCTCATTAATGCATCACAATCGGGGAATGAATTCGAGCTTTATTGTTGTGTCAATGTGATTTCGCCCATCACCGATTGCAATATGCTTTATCACATCGCAGGATTTAATTATTCCTTCCATCATGTGTTGACTTGTTATTGCTGATTGCTAGTGGCGATACACTTTATTGCATCAGAGAAATTAAGAGGCTCTATTACATTGCTGCTTTAGCATTTACCTTTTCCGATATCCGAATGCGATATGCTTTTCGGATCGGAGAGAATGAATGTATCTTTGTGCATGTTTCCTTTGTTATTGTGATATACGATCTTGCGTTCACTTTATCACAATAATGAAGAATTTTATAATATTTTAAAGCCACACTTTATTTCTATTTCAAAAGGCTTTTTTTTAAATAATTCATTTACGTTAAGCCTTTTGATAAGGGTTTTTCTTATAATGTGTTAATACCAATTTATTCGCACATCTAAGTTTATTTTAAAAGGGACCCATTTCATATTATGATTTTGTATAAAAATTTTATAAAATGGGGGGTTCTTGTACAACACAACAATTGGAAATTCACTAGGAGAAATAGTTAACTCTGGGAAAGTAATATAATACTTAAACTTTCTTAATCTGAAAATCTTAACTGATAGAGAAAATATAATATAACTAGATAATCATAGATTCTGAAAGTAATGTTAACTATTTTTGTTATTTCCTTATTTTCTAAAAATTAAATACATTATAAGCTTTAAATAGACTTTAATTGGTTGATAATGATAAAACAAAAGACATTTCCAACTTAGCTTTTATAATGACTCCTTTGTCATAGGTAGAGCTTCTACTGCTAGAAAACATTTATAGTCTCGACAGGGTTACCTTTTAACCATTTGACCATTCATTATTCCATCCATTTCAGAATATAATTCAAACGAATGAATTCAAAAGATATGTTTCCATATTTTTGTAATACTTTTTCCTTTTTCCTTTATTTTGTAAGATAAAAAGCCATTATCCTGGTTTGGTGGCCAATTGTTGATAATGCCATTCACTGGTTGTAATTTAACTAAACAAGTTGGCTCGTGATGAGACCCCTTGTCTTATAATTATAAGCCATTACCCTATTTTGGTATGCAATGATGGTAATGTGAATTGAACTATTCCCTATGATCATGGTAAGCAGGCTCATAATAAGACCTCTTATCTTTTATATCAAATATATTTTAGAATTACACTCTGAGTAATTATAAACTTTGATGGATGGGATGAACAATTTTCGCCTTAAGAGAATATGGATGACAAGGTGAGAAATGAAGATGCTAAGATTGAATTAGCCTCTGCTTTGTACTGATAACTATTGTCAGGCTTATAAAACTTTAAAATGATTTACAGTATTTCTGAGTTTTGAGAAGATTTCACAAAAATAAAATGAGGTTTCCAAAATCTAATTATACCTAATTTCCTAGAATTTTCTTTTTTCTTTAAGGCTTCCATTTCTTAAAAGTAAATATCAAAAATATTTTCTTTTGAGTAACTTTTTCAATATAGCAAAGACCAATGGGAGGCTTTTCACAACTTTATTTTCCTAGGATTTTAAACAAAATAAGTTATTCACACAAATTCTCTTGAAAATTGAATATTTACAAAGGATGAAGGGGTTACCTCCTCAATTGAGGAATTTTTTCAAGATAAGGTTGTTGAAAATGTTAGTGTTAGTATTTTCAACCTTCCTCCAGTGATCAAACATGCTCTTACACAAGTGATTTTAAGGTGTCAAGGTCAAATTTTGTCATTTCAGTGAGTCTTTAAGCAAAATTTGGTCAGTAGGCATTAGGTCTAGGGTTTGATTTTAACCTTGTCAAAGTTGTCCAAATGATGTTCCATGTCACCATTCAGCTGAGTGTAGCATCATTCAAAGGGCTGTCATCGTCATGTCAAGTTCCACTGGGTCATTTTACACCTTGTTCATGCTTCAGTTGTGCCTAGGTAAGGTCATTTCCCTCTCCTAGGGTTTTGAAGGAAATTCCTCTTACACGATCGAATCATCGACAAAACTTGTATCCTGATGTTCATACACCTAGCCCTATCCTTAAAATACCTTATCAAACACTTCTCATCACTGGGATCCCTCAAATTCCTCATTTTTGCACAAACCCTAGTTTCTTGCTACAACCTTGCAATTTTCTAGATTGGGCTTGTGTTTTTCCTTTTTGGACCCCTTCCCCTCACTCAATTTCTGAGATTCCACTTTCCCCTACTTCCTAACATCCCTCCATACTTCCCAAAATTTCTTGAAGAAATTAGAAGCTCTCTATCCCCTTCATTTCGCTTCATTTCGACAAATCCCTTGTTCCCCACATCGGGGTAGGTTTCACTCAAATGATTTTTCTGAGCAAGGAAAGATGAATTTGGAAGAACAGAGAGAGGTTTTTGTCCAAAATAGACCAAGGAAGAAGCACCTCATTCACTTTCTACAAAAGTGTCATGGTTTTGAAGCAATGTCAAAAATACAATTGCCTCGGGAGAGTTGATGCACCTCTAGAGCGACCTCGGGAAAATCAAGTTTTATCCTAGCTTGGTTGGCCAAATGATTTGCTTTATGATCCAAATGATAACTAGAGTCAAAGTTGGGTTTAGTAAGGCATTTAAAAGTTGACCACAATAGCACTCTGCCTTGAGGCAGCCTCATTTGGCACATTTTGACTAGTCTTGGGAGATTTGATTTTTGATAGGGAAAATGAACTCCAAATTGAAAAATTCTAGTTGGGTTGGAAAGTAGACTCAAAGGGCACTCCAATGAGCTATGCTACACTCAATTTTTACACTATGAAGGCCTCCAAAAGTCACATAGAAAAGAGCGTGACGCACAGGAGTAGGAGCGCGTCAGTTTTAAAAGTATTTTCACTCCAGATGGGCATTTATCCAAATGGCAAAGGAAGGCAAATGGTCCCCCAGGCCATTTGTCATGTTTGTGGTGTTGCACTTGTAGCTGATGTTTGGCTCTCCACTTTCATTTTGTAATGACTTGAGTAGCTCCCCAACCCTTGGGCATTCTATCTCTTCATTGCACATTCTATATATTGTATGCAAACCATTTGCAAAGGAATTGGTTGGTTGGTTTGTAACCTCTGGGGGACTGTGGGAAAGAAACTTTGTTTCTGCACTGTATATTTTTACAGAGAATTAATGAAAGGCAGCGGCTCTATTTCATGAGATTCATGTGGTTGTGAGTGTAGCAAATGTGTATCTTATGTTTCGTATGTATCTTGTTATGTTTTATAGTTCATTTCATATTCATTTCTAGTGAAATTTTCTGAGTGAGATTAGGTAAAATTCAATTTTATTTCTCTACCTGTGGGAAAATTTCATGTACAGTGTTCATTCTTCTGTTGAAAAGGATTCATGTTGTCCATGCCCTTTTAATCCTCTTAATCAATCTCTCCATTCTGTCATATCTTAAAACTAAATTGCTATGCTTTCCGCCTACCTTGCCTCACGAAATAATTTGTGCCTTTATGTTAAGTTCTTTGTTCATTGAGGTCCAGTGGTCCCATAACATCCCAAAAACACAGTCATTCATAAAACTCACTCCTTATATTCATTTTCACTTACTAGCCTAAGATAAATAGTTCATTTGACAGTCATCTCAGTCCTTTTCGTTCATCTATTCACTGAGTGTGACTCGGACAGAGCCCTCTCCTGTTCTGGTAGGGCTAGCTACCAGACTAAGCGTGGTTTGTGGTTACCCTAAATTTTTCCTTCTCTCAGCCTGAGGCAGATTTAGGTGCTAACATATTGGCGACTCCACTAGGGAAGAAAATGGTTTTCTTATAGATTGTCTTGCCCCAATACACATCTCAAATTTAGAATTGATTGTTGATGATGAACAACGATCAGACATAAGAAAAAGGCTGGAATCATTCACTTGGTGACTCCTTTCACTGAAGAATCCAGAAACCGGTGCTTCATGGTAACTCCACTGCAGAGATATCAGTAGCTTTGAGATTTTTAAAATGGACTGGATTGCAAGAAGCTATGCTCCCATGAGCCGAGATCACATTCCAGGCTTCCCAAATAAAATTTCGAAGGTATATTAGTCAAGGAATCTACCTACGTTTAAAGATGATGGTAAGAAGGACGTTACTTTACATCTAGTTCGATTTCACATGCATATTCGCAAGTTGAAGGTTGATTTTCCTGAAGATTGCTTAATGAAGATATTCATGGCCACTCTAGAAGGTGAAGCCCAATCTTGGTATGAAATCTTGCTCGCTGATTGTATTTACTATCTAAAGGATTTTCATTCCCTATTCATTGAAAGATATAAAGACTCGTATTCGTCATTAAATCTAGTTCATGGCTGTTGCAAACATGCTTCTACTTTTATTGAAAGTCTTGAAAAATACTATGAGCATTATAATTTTATGGATGATGAGATCATGGAAGCCTTGTACGAGAATCCATTTCAGCAACAAGAAGAGAAACTAGAAGAGTCCCATCAAGATGCTCAGGAAACTTTGCAGCAGAATCAAGATCTTTGTATGGTGGAAAATGAAGGAATTTTTCATCTTAACAGTTAGAAAGAATTACATGAAATAGATGAGCAAGTTGGAGAGTTCCATATGGTTGAAAGTGATGAAAGAAAAAGTGTCATTTCAGATTGGTCCGTAGAAGAAGACAACATGCAGAGAAATCAAGTTTCAACTTCCGAATATGATAATGTTAAGGCAACCATTTGAGATGTCGATTCAAATTGTGATGACCAAGAAAACCTTGTACTAAGTCCCATGAAAGAGAACTCGGCTACTGAAATCATCTCGGATGAAGAAGACAAAGTTTTGGGTCCAAATGTTCTCATGTCATCAGAACAAAGCCTTCATGAAGAGGTAATCCAGTCAACTCTTGAACAACAAGATGAGATCTTTGCTCAAGTAAGTGAAAATCTTTCTTTGGATGAATTTATGGTAGATGATAAAAATGTTAGTGTTGGGTTTCAAAAATCACCCAAATTTGCTTTTCTCATTATTGATGAACATGATGAATGTAATGAGAATCTGGCTATCATATCATGTCAAGATGATTAGAAATATATTCAGACTATAGTCGACTAGACCATTATGGATTCCATTTTAGATTCTTTGCCATATGTTTCATGTTTTGAAGTGTTCTTTGAAGAGGAAATCAACTCATCTGCTTGTTCATAATTTTTTGGGGACTAGGACCATACTTTTTCTGAAGTACATTATGAAGGAAAATCAGAATCAAAAGAAAAAGACATCTTGTTTTCTCAGCAAGAGGTGGCAATAGCAAATCTTCATGTTTTTCATGATCCAATGGTAAATCTGTTGCAGTCAGCAGTGAAAGTGATTATGGCGGTATTCACTGATGGAGGAGATCATGGCCAATTACATTTTTGGATGCCTAGTTACCAGTACTAATTGTTGACCAGAAGATCTGATCGGAGGAATAATTCAAGAAGCCATCTTCTTGATTCATTACATTGGCATTTTGATATAGTTTGATGATATATAGTCTTGTAAGAATTGTAGGTGGTCATGCACTACCACCAAGCTTTAAGTTTTAAGTTCAGTTCTTAGTGTTTTGATTTAGTTTGTTAGAGTCAAGTTTTTTTTAGTCATGTCAGTTTGCATTGAGTGAGTTTTAGTCAAGTTTCAGTCAATAAATTGAGTCATGTTGGTTTGTCGGAATAATGGACTCCATAGCCCAATGGACAAAAGGCACTGTCTAGCTCTTCCAGAGATCTGTTGTTCTTGGCACCTCCAAGG
>APFE030862718.1:0-23965 GCA_000404065.3 Pinus taeda | reverse complement strand
AGCCTGCGTACTGGTAAAGGACTGCACCAGTACAAAATCATTGTAAAAGAAGTTTCTAATTGAAAGAAGATAGAGACATATTGTAGCAGGTTGTTTTCACCCACATTGGGTTTTCACCTTACATCTGGTGTTCTTTGGTGTGACTATCTGTTTTCCTTGTTTATGCTCATTATTTTATGGTACTGACATGCAAAAATAATTCAAAGTGTAAATAAGGAAGATTTATTAAAAGAACTTGATAATACTGATTCACCCCCCCCTCTCAGTATTATTTCCAACAAAGGGTAACTCCTTTTGTTTCAATACTGCACTTTGGTCTATCCTCTACTGCTCCTTGAGCAATTGCTCATTTAGTTGGTTGTTTACTTGCTACTGTGCTGGTAACTACTGTTCTAATTGCTCTATTATCTACTGTCTTTCAGATACCTGTGCCTCCAATGAAATAATTGTCTGATCTTTTTCCTTGAGTAAATTGCTCACCTCTGATGCTTTATCCATAGTGGCTTTTGAGTATGCCCCAACATATTGAGAGAGTTTTGTGAGGTCTTCAGAAGGATTGAATTCTTCTTTCCATACCACATTAGCCATCTCGATTTGTGCAGGTAAAAGGGAAGATTGATCAATCCTTCTCTTTTTCCTTTGTCTTTTTACTACAACCCTATGCATAGGGTGGTAAAAGATATCTAAAGCTGATTTTTCTTCTATATGAAAAACAATTTCATCTGATGGATCCTTAGAATTATCTCTACATATTTACTTATGAGTAGGTCATTGGTTCCTTCAGTTGGAACTGTATTTGTTGTTGTCTTATGACCAATTGTCACTTCAAGCGTGATAAAACCCTGTGAATTCTCAGGATTGCTTATAATGGAATCAAACTGTTTCCATTCTTTAAGGAGCTTGGGATCAATATGAGTATCTATATCCATGTGTTCACTGCCTTTTCCCTGTTCTTTCTCCTTTTCTTTCACCTGTTCTGGCACTTTTCCTTTCTCTGGAATTTTTTCCATAGTAGGAGATTTCTTAACAGTTTGTTGTTCACGCTCGCTTGACTGGATTGCTAGGGTGGTGGCTAATAAGTCTAGAGGCAGAGTTTTCAACCTCTGTTATCTAAGCCTATTAAACACTTCCAGTCCTTCATCTTGATACCTAATCCTAGCCAATTTTTTTACCTAAAATAATGATTCTGCTGAGGAAAATAGGTCATCAAAGTTATCCTTTTCATGAACAAACTTTGCAAGTTTGGCTTCTTCAAGAACATTATAGGCAACTTTTCTTGGATCGTATTGTCTATTAGGGAATTGTTGTAAGATTGAGAATTTGTATTTTTTCTGTATCCTTTTCTGCATGTTTGTAATCATGGAGAGTTAAAACACCACATCTAAAGGAAATGTAGGCCATACCTATTTCTTGGAATTTCTAAGAGTTTTGGATGTCCATTCTGTTGTTATCTGGTAGGCCAATTCCCAAGCTAACAGCTTATCGAGCACATACAGGGGAAGGAAATGGGGTTTTGTAATGCTAGCAAAAAGCCTTATATAAGAGAATTTTTCTTCTCCGAACCAATACACTATTTCAGTCAAGTCGATCCCTGCTTCCTCGAAACTCTTGGGGGCATGCTTATCAAAAATAGCATAGTAGACAGGCAACATAAAACTATTGCAAATTTTGTACAAATTATTTTTGTAGTGAGCCTTCCATAACATTTGATGATAAATATGGATTAGCTTGGGGTCTTGGGGAGTCCATCTCCATCCAAGTATCGGATATTCATTGTTAAAACAAAGAGTATCCATAATATAAGCACTGGAAAAAAAAGGGGGAATGGCCCTAGTAGTTTTACTTGAATTTGATCTGAATTCGAGAATTGTTGTGGCTAATCATTCAGACAAAATGTTTTCCTAATCCATCACATAACTATTGACTGCTGCCCCCATTAGAGGGACCATTTCAATGGTGATCTTAGAAGAGTCATGTATTCCCCACATTCTACACATCATAGCCCTGACATAACAACAAGGAGAAGTCAATGAGTCCACAGAGTACTTACCTAATGATTCGTGTTTATGCTTCTCGGGATTATGTCTCCATTGCTTGATTGAGGCCAACTCTAACTCGTTTTCATTTGCAAATTTTTCAAGGAAGGCTTTGTTGTACCGCTTTTCAGGCTCAAGTAAGTGATACATTTTCCTTAGATCATTAGGCTGAAATGAGACAAATATCCTTCCATCAACTGTGCAAAATGTTCTGTTCAAAACTGGAATTTCCTTTACCACCCATCTCACTATGTCAGTGTATGGGAGAATTTTTTCTCCTGCTCCAATTCTGTGCAAATATGAACAAGCTAAATCTTTGAGGGATGCTTCCAATTTGTTACTTTAGTTAGCTGTGGCTTCTTCTGATACTTCCTCAGGCTCCTCAGCTTCTATCAAATTGTAGATGCTCTCCCAGCTAGTGTTTCCAAGACTGAGGCACGTAGTATTTGAGATTAATCCTTTTTTGCTTGGTTCAGGATCCTTGGCTGGCTAGACTATTGCTGTAGGAGCCGCTGCTGTAGATTTCTTCGATTTCTTTCCCATTTGTTTCAAACTTCTAATTTCAGTGGAATTCTACACAAGCGATTGGAAAAACATGATACAGAGAAATGCTGCTATAGACCAATATGATAAAGAAAAATTACGTCGATTAGCAGGTGATAATGGATTATAGTAAGATTGCCGTGGGTAAAATATAAAGAAAAGATCTACCTTTAACTACTTCATTGATTAGCCATTTAATTTTTCAATCATGGTAAAGGAGGTTTTAAATGCCCATCATGTCATTTATATGTCGAATGATTCATTCAAGTGTGGCTTAGATTTGTTTGATGGATAATCAGAGGTAGATCATAGATCGAGGATTGATAATGTGAAGGGAAAGGCTTTAATGCTTGTTTTAAACATCTTCGATCACCGAAAGGTGATGTAATGCATGCAAACCTTTAATATATATTCTTGAGATATGTGCCTCATTAATACATCGCAATCGGGGAATGAATTCAGGATTTATTGTCGTGTCAATGTGATTTTTCCCATCACCGATTGCGATATGCTTTATCGCATCGGAGGATTTGAGTTTTCCTTCTATCATGTGTTGACTTGTTATTGCCGATTGCCTCTAGTGATACACTTTATCGCATCAGATAAATTAAGAGGCTCTACTACATTACTACTTTGGCATTTACCTTTTCTGATATCCGATTGCGATATGCTTTTCGGATCAGACGGAATGAATGTATATTTTTTCATGCTTCCTTTGTTATTGCGATATGTGATCTTGCGATCACTTTATCATAATAATGAAGAATTTTATATTATTTTAAAGCCATACTTTATTTCTATTTCAAAAGGCTTTTTTTTAAATAATTCATTTACGTTAAGCCTTTTGATAAGGATTTTTCTTATGATGGGTTGATACCAATTTATTTACACATCTAAGTTTATTTTAAAAGGGACCCATTTCATATTATGATTTTGTATAAAAATTTTATGAAATGGGGGGTTGTTGTAAAACACAACAGGTTCTAATTCATGCATCGCACTAGTCTCTGACATTTTTTCCTGACTTCCTGAGATAGAGTCCTTAGTGAAGTTCTTCCTTTCCTCGATGAAGGTTTCTTTAGCACGATTAAGATCAAATTCGAATTCCTTCTTAGTATCCTTGAGTACCCATCCATTATCCCGAGGCTCCTTACCTTTATCGACACCAATTTCCATACCCCATCTGGTCATTATATTTATGGTGTGATCTTCTTCATGGGGCTCTGCCCTCAATATCTATATGTTTTGCGTAAGCTACTGGGGCTACGCCTTCTTTTCTTGCATCTTTTCTATAAGGGCTAGACATTCCTTTATGACATGGTCAAACTGTTGGCAATAATGACATGAGGGATGCATGGAACTTGTACAATCTTGGGCAAAGTTCCCTAGTTTGCCACAACTATAACATATGACTTGCCCACGCCCTCAACTAGGTCCACCACCTCTTCTTTTTCCTTTTCCTTGGAATATTCCACGTGCTACTCATGCACCCTGATCCTAAGGCTGGTTTTCTACCTGCATTTGATAGGTAGGGGTTCTATCAATCATCAACTCATAACTTCTACAATGGCTTTCATCATGTCCCACATATTTACAAAAATGGCAAAACAACTGCTGAGGGGTCTGTACAAAGTTTCGTAGTAAATGGTAGTTATCAGTTGCATGTTGTCTTGTAACTTAACAGATAGCACACCACAGTGCAGCTCCCATACGTGGCCCCATGTTATTCTCTAGCTTCAAGGGAACAAGCCCTCCCCCTATAATATAGTTTTTATAGGTTGGGCAATGGTCCTTATCATGTCCATCACTCTTAAACTTCAAACACCAGACCTTGGGCAATGGTCCTTATCATGTCCTTTCTTTAGGCTCTGCAATTTCAAATGTTGGCTTTCCAACTATGAGTGAATCTGTTTCACTCCTAGGTTTGTATCCTATATGGGCAAAGCATCCCACCTCATCACAATTTCCAAAGCTTCAACTTGCATTGTTATCTTTTCTTGTGACAATGGTACTCTCAAGTGTGACAAGAGCACCGCTATATACCAGTCACAATGCTAGGAATCCGTGATTACCATATTGCCCTACTTGATCAGGAACTTCAAGCTTTGATCAAAGTCCTAAGGTGTCTCATCTATCTTCTGTCAGATTTCCATAAATTCAATTACTGACTGTGCCTCTAACTTAAAGTTACTGAAGTCCTTATTCAAAGCTTGCTAGGTCTCTACAAACATCACATTGGGGAAATTAGTGCAATACTTGATCTACCATGTTAATGCATGATCTTGTAAGGTTGTAACCAATTTCTTTTCTTGATGTTATCATTTGTAATTTGTTGTGTTGTCCATACAAGTCATGTGATAAATAAAATCTATTTGGGATCTTTGCTCGCTACCCCTTTAAAAATTGGCATTTTAATTGAATTTTTCCATGTTGAATGGTGGAAGTGGAGGTGGAGTGAGTGAAGGTGTAGGTGTATGAGGCGTAGATGGAGGTGGAGTTGATGGATGAGGTATCCTTGGATACCCTGTGTAATTAACTAAACTATACTTTGCATCATAGTCATCACCGTCCCTTCGTCCTCGCTTGAAGGGGGTTCAATGAGCGAACTATATTCTGGGCTTGATCCTCCATTTCATCTAAATAATCTCCCACTTCACATAGCCATAAACATCAAGGTAACTACATAACCCTCTTTTCAAATAACAAAATTTTAATCCTAGTTTTTAATGATTTCAAATACTTACCCCATATTCCTTTAAAGAGCCTTCATTCTGCTTCGCTATAGCTGATATTTCTTTCAATCGCGAAATAAGTTACAAAACTTCCCAATGTGGGATCAATCTAGTGATCGAAAACCTATGCAATATTTCTTTCTGATGCCTCCAGATGTCACACTAGTTCAGGGGTTTACACTATCATATTATCAAGCCTGCACATCCCTTGAATATTAGCCAACTTAGATAACCACTCATGTATCTCCTTAGGGAAGGAACCGAAGAACACGCCGGTCTCATCTATGTATATAAATCTCTGCAATCACTATTCCTTCAATAACTTAGGGCTCCTTTTCTCTTGAGCTACAAACGCGTGCCCGTTTCAATCAATCCACTTGTCAATCTCTTTCTTCATAGGGAACCATTTACCACACATCTCTTAGATAGATCCTATTCCTGGCAATAGAACCATTTGTTGGATTAAGGGGGCTTGACCCAGGTTTGGAGTTGTTCACACCAACAAACGAAACCCTAACTGCTGGCCCTTTCAGCAACAACCTGCATACTGTAGGCTATAATCTCACTTAAAGAAGTATTGGGGGATATTAGAAACCACATTTGTGCATCTAGAGACAATGTGGTAAGTGGTATTAATCCCTTGTAGCTTATTCCTTCATGCAGACCTATATTCTTCAATGGCTTGCTACAAAAATGATGGGAAAAGACCTTTATAACTTTTCAAAGCCCTGCGATTAGAATTTATAGACCCTAAAGAAGCAGACTCTCTACTTTCATGTACTAATTAATAACCCTAGATCTGCGTTCACACATATTTATCCAATTCAGTAGAATCATAAGAGAATTAACCCTTGTCTTTGCAAAAATAGATAATTACTTAGTTCATGCATAAATAGTATACATTCAATATATTTGCACAACATTTATACATTAACCCCTAGAAAACATATTATTGAGTGACAGAGCATAACATAAACAAAATTAACAATAATACTCAGATGCAAGATATTTCCTTAAAATTAGTCTTTATTCAATTCAAGCGTTCAATTTATAGACTTCTTTGCCCTTTGCACTGAGGTGCAGGGGTTCACGCAATCAATTGTAGACTTACTAAGGCCTCCTGTGCACTCAGCTGTAGGAGCCTTTGCCTTTCACCTAAGTATAGGAAGAAGAGACTTCTTGCCTTAGCACTTTCCCAAATAATCTCTATCTTGACTTGTTTCTTCTAGTTTCTTACTAACTGCCTCTTATAGAATTTCTATGACTCAAACATATATAATTTCCAATATAACACCATGGTTCGTTTCCCATGGCTCAGTCTCAAATGGACCTATTTACTTACCAAAACAAGGGGCTAAAGCCCCTTTGACTCTTATCTAGCTATGCGCTCCACATCCACATTTCATAGAGACATTACGTTCTTTACAAAACTTTTACAAAACTAGGTTAAAATAACCCCACAAATGACCCTTGGGACCTTATCCCAATAGTGAGTGGGCCTAGGAATCCTCAACTAGTGAATGATGAGATATACGGTAAAGTGTAGAGGTTGGTTCTCTGAATCATACCTAGGAATCCTGGCGAGTGAGTGGTAGGATATATGGTGAATCCTAGAGCATGGAGTCTCGATTAGGCCTTAGTGATCTGTTTGAGATTGCGGAAAAATTCTAGAGACTAGAAGACAAGAAAATTCCTCATGTGGAAAGTGGAGAAATCTGGTGACAACCATTCTTTTTTAGGGCCTAGTGATCCAATAGGGATTGAAGTAAATTCCAAAGACTATGAAATAGGAAAATTCCTCACGGTGTAGGTGGAAAAACCTAGTGGAATCCATTCTTATCCAGGGCCTAGTGATCTAGTGCAGATTACAGTAATGCATGGTTCTATTGATGATGGTGAGGTGGTTTAGCCTTAGCAAGCCCTCATTGATTTTTAGTTATGAGTCCCACATTCATGCTTTCAATATGGCATGGTTGTGATTGACTGAAAGAAATACTTGGTTTAGCCAATCTATGGACAGGTGGTTCCTGTAAGTCCCATATCTGCATGGATTTTGTACTTATTAATAAGAGCTCTTTTTCCTTGTTATTTCATGGGTAAATGTACCAGTTTATACGTGGATTTTATGGTTGTTTTATCCTTGTCATTTCTAGTTATGAGTATGCTTCATGATAGTGCTGATGTATGGCTCTGATCATGATGAGATTTGTAAATTAATGAACAATGAATATATGACCTAATTGATCATAATAAAGCTAATGTGATAAGGCATCAATGATTCTTAGATATTCTCGTATATGTATGAGACCCCTAAGCTTAGATCTATTGTTATGACCTAGAAACTGCATATTTGTGACATGTTTGATGAACTTCCTGTCATAGATAGTAGGGGTCTAGTCAAGTATTTGTTCAAGTATTTTCATAAATATCATTGTCTCAATGTTACTTTTCATTTATGGAAGTTTCATGAAGTTCTGGGTAGTCGTTTGAGTCCTCGCCCTGAAAAAGTGGCACATAATCTAGGGTCATAGGCTCAGAAATAGCAAAAAAAGTCCAGAGTTGTTGGTATTCCTTGATCTAGGATAAAATGGAGGATCCTAGTCACATGCATACCGATGTCATGGTGGTGACTAAGGCTCTAGGTCAGTAAAATGTCAAGTTACCTCAGGGGTTGGTCACCTGGATGGGCTGGTTAGCTCCTAAACATTCGGTAACATGTGTAGAAGGTTAGAATGGTTGTTTTTTGTTAGTTCCACTTCCTTAGTTGTACGTGGGGAGTTGAATCAGATCATACTAGCCTCTCATCACGTGTTTAACCCAACACATTAGTTAACTTGGGTAAATGTGGTAGAAGGGTGTTACATAGTGGTATCAGAGCATGGTTCACCCCTTGGACTAGATGGATAGTTTATTGGTTATGCATTCATGTTAGTTGCATATATGTGTTGTCTATGCTTGTGGTATATGTACTTATTATGTATGCATGGTGGTTTTCATGGTTGCAGTGGTGTTTCCATGTGAAAGTGGATGGTGTGTTGTTAGATGTGGTCATCATGAGTGTATCTCAGTTATGCATTGGTTATGCATGTCAATGCTTATATATTGTTATTCATACATTGATATTGTTGTAGCTTTCATGCATGATATCATGATGTGTGGTTGATAAGGTGGTGCATTGATGACTGAACTATGGTTAGGATGATATCTATATGTTTCTAAGATTATGTTTATACATGTATTGTGTTAATCCCATTGATCACGTAGATGAGATATACTACCTAGAACTATACTGAGATATGTTGATTATATTATGTTCTAGTTTATTTGACATGGTATATTTGAAGGAAGAATATCAAAGATGACTAGAAATATGGTAGATTAAAATTTGTGATACTCTCCCTATGGACCAGATGAGCAACGTGGTGCTGTGAACTCTTCTAACTTAGTAGACACATTGAGAAGCTTGAACGAAGAAATAAGGAGTTTGAAAGCAAACAATGACAAAGTCATGCAAGCATAGGAGAAACAAGTAGAAGTCAATGAAGTAATCTTTTAGGGTTTGTCATATTTGCAGAGATAGGGACCACTTCAGATCAACCATTTCTAGGATGAAAAAAATAATGGGACATATGGTAGTATATCACATGGTGGCCATAGGTTAGATAGGGATGACATGATCATAGATGGTAGGTTCTTGGACACTCTGAATAAGAGAGGTGATGGACACAGGTACAAATATAGTTCTAGCTCTGATTATAAATATGATCATCATTGTTATCATTCTTATAGGAGTGAGATGAGATACTTTCCATATGATTTTAGGAATGATAAGTCACATTATTTTGATAGAGATTTGAAGAAGATGGATGATGCAAAGCCTTGGTTACTTGGGATGAAGAAGTTATTTGAAGTACATGAGTACACAGAGAATATGAAGGAAAAGATAGCTATATTTATCCTCAAATGGAAAGAAAACATTTGGTGGGAAGATGTAAAACAGGTCAGACACATCAGGAGAAAATATTTGAGTTGGCATGAATTTAAAATACTTTTTAGGAAGAAGTACTTGTCAGAAAGGTAACATAATAGTAAGGCCAAATAATTTTATGATCTAAAGATGGGATCAATGACATATGAGTAGTATATGACTAAGTTCCTAGAGCTATTGAGGTATGTACCATATATTAAGGATGAGAAGGCTAAAATTCAAAGATTTCTTAGTGGATTTCCATTAGGTTTTAGAAATCAGATTGACTATAATGAGCCTCAGTCACTTGAGGAAGTTATTGGGAAATTGAAACATTTTTATGCATAGTGAAAGTGTAAGAATGAATTTTAGCAAGGATGGAAACATAAAGATAATGGTAAAGGTAAATGGTAGCTGAAAATAGCAAGCCCTTTGAATGCAGAAGATAAAGAGAATGTTGCACCATACAAGAAGTTCAATGTAGCTAGATAGGGACATGGGTCATAACAACATGATAGAGGTTATGGTAGATGATGGTTGGATTGTTTTACATGTGGTAAGGAACATATTAAGATGGATTGTCTGCAAAATTAGGGTGGCAAGCCTCATATTTATAGTGCACAGGAGGCAGAGACAGTTGGAGATGTTCGACAGAGCATTCCATGAATTTATGTAGCATTGGATAACAAGTAGGAAGAGCACCAAGAAATTGTTATCAAGATGGATGGTAAGCTTTGTGATCAAGTTGTTTCCATTCTGATTGACCCTAGAACTAATTATAGTTATGTTAGGCCTTACCTAGTGGCTAAGTATGGTTTGAATAAACAAGTGCATGAAAAATTGTGGTTAGTGCAGTTAGCTATAGGTACAAAGAAGAGAGTGTATCACTGGGGAAGAGCTTGTGCATTTGATTTTAATGATATTCCTACCTCAACAAATTTGAGTGTATTTCCATCGGGATCATACATTATGTTTTTGGTTATGGATTGGTTGTATCTTCATAGGAGAAAATTACATTGTTTTAAAAAATACATTGAGTGCTTGGATGACAATGGAGAACAAAGAATATTCTAGGGTAAGAAGAAGGCAACATCAGTTAGGATGGTGACAAATATGTAGGAAAAGTGCAGATAAAGAAAAGGGTGTGTGTTATTCGTAGTTCATATTTCTAGTGACAAATCTAAGGAAACTGAGGATGCAGATTCCTTCAACAGGTAACTAGTCCTACAATAGTTTTAATATGTCTTTCGAGAAGAGATTTTAGAGTTGCCTCTTCACAGGGAAGTAAAATTTTCTATTGAGTTGGTGCCAGGGGAAGCATCTTCATCAAAGGAATCTTAGAGGATGTGCACAATAGAGTGGGTTGAGTTGAAGTTGAAATTGAAGGAAATGCTTGACAAGGGATAAATTAGGTGAAGTGTGTTTCCTTGGGGTGTGGAAGCATTTTTTGTAACGAAGAAGGATGGCACTCCTAGGTTATGCATTGATTCCAGGAAATTGAACAAGGTAACCATCAAGAACATATATCCATTATCGAGGATTGACGACTTGTTTGATCAATTGAGAGGAGTAGAAACATTCTTGAAGATTGATTTGAGATCAGGATATCATCAGGTATGCATTAAAGAATAGGACATTTACAAGACAAATTTCCAAATGAGTTACGGGAATTATGAGTTTGTTGTAGTTCCATTTGGTTTGAATTAATATCCAACTACCTTCATGTTATTGGAAAATAGTGTGTTGAGTCCTTATCTATACGTGTTTGTTATTATATTCATTGATGACATCCTGATATATTCTAGATATGAGGAAGAGCATGTTGAACACATAGAAATAGTAATGGGATTTCTAAGAGAGCATCAACTATATGTGAAGCTTAGAAAATGCAGTTTCTTTTAGACTGAGGTACATTACTCAAGGCATGTTATTTCAAAGGAAGGGATAACAGTGGATCCAGATAAGATAAGAGCTATCAAGGGGTGGGCGTTTCCTAGATGTTTAGATGAGGTAAGATCATTCATGGGGTTATCATGTTACTATATGAGGTTCATCAGGAAATTCTCTCATATTGCATATCCTATTATGCCACTGCAAAAGAAAGGTAATAAATTTGAATGGACAATAGAATGTGTAGCAAGTTTTGAACATTTGAAGTAGTTGTTGACAAATGCTACAATGTTAAAGATTGTAAATCCAGACAAAGAATTTATGGTGTGCATAGATTCTTGCAATAGATGACTTGGTGGAGTCCTTATGTAGGAATAACAAGTCCTATGCTATGAGTAACAAAAACTAAATGAGAATGAGCAGAATTATCCAAGACATGATATTGAATTGGTGGTGATCATCCATGCCATTGAATATGTGGAGACACTATCTTCTGGGAGGCGGTCCATCTTTATGAGTGAAAAAATGTGTTAATATACTTGCTTGATCAGCCGAATTTGAGTGGCGGGAAAGCTATATGGTTGGACATGATCAGTGAGTTCAACCTTGATATTAGGTACATTAAGGGTAACAAGAATAGGGTTGCATATGCTCTTATCAGGTTGATACAGGTGAATCATATAGAAACTATGAGTTCTTATGGGACACATTTACATGATTGTATATTACAGGGAGGTTAGTAGGATCATATGTATATGGAGCATATTCATAGGTTACAATAGGGTACAGGTGGTCAGGATGTGGCCTGATGTCTTAGGACATATGACTTGATCATATTTTAGGACAATATATATTTGAGAGGAAGTAGTGATCTCAAGAAGAGTATATTGAGAACTTTTCATGTGAAACCATATTCATGTCACCCAGGATATCAAAATACATTGACAATAATGAAGAAGTTTTATTATTGGCCGAATCTACAAAAGGATGTGGAAGCATTTGTGTCTAGATGTTTTGATTGTCAGCTTGTGAAAGTAGAATGTAACCATCCAGGTGGTCTACTGCATGTGATTAAAATTCCATAGTGGAAATGGGAGGTCATTTCCATGGATTTCATCATAGGAGTTCCAAGGATATCTAGACAACATGATTCCATCATGGTTGTGGTGGACAAGTTGACAGAGGTAGAGCAATTCATTCCAGTGAAGTCTATGTATTCAGGTAGTGATGTGGCACATGTATTAATAAACGATGTAATGAGGTTGCATGGCATACCGAAGAATATTATGTTAGATAGGGATGTCAAGCTCACTTCTAGATGCTAGAAAGAGTTATTGCATGTTTGGGTATAGAGTTAGCCTTCAGCATAACTAATCATCTGCAAATAGATTGACATATAGAGAGGGTGAACATGATATTGGAGGCGATTTTGAGGGTGTACGTGATGCATCAATAGTGGAAGTGGGAAGAATATCTTCCATTGGTTGAGCTCCCTCACAACAATGGGTATCAAGAATCTCTGAGAATGACTCTGTTTGAGGTATTGTATGGGTGGAGTTGTAGTACTCCCATCAATTGGAGTCATCTAGTTAACAAGGTGTTGATTGGACTAGATATGTTGGTAGATATGGAATAAGAAATACAGGTAATAAAAAAGAATCTAAAAGTAGCATAGGACATATAGAAAATCTATTCATATCAGAATAGGATGTTTAATGAGTTTTAGGTTGGGGAAAAGTTGTACTTGCATATCAAGCCAAAGAAGAGCTCCTTGTGGATTGGATTGTGTTCTAAGATGAAACCTCAATTTTGTGGACCTTTCAAGATTCTTGAATGGATTGAATGAGTATCCTATCGAATTGAATTGCCTCCAAAGTGAATTCCCATGATGTTTTCCACGTGTCATTTCTTAAGAAGCATGTTAAAAATGTTGATCATGATTCACTGACCTGTATTGTAGGGGGATCTAGATGGAGAGTTCCAGGAAAAACCTTAGTGTATATTGTAGAAAAATATGCTCATGCTCTTGAACCAAGAAATCAATAAGGTTAAATTGAAGTGCAAGCACTTTGTTCCCAATGAAGGTACATGGGAGATGGTGGATTAGATGCAGATTATGTATCATTCTCTATTCACTAGTTTAGTGAATTCTTTTGGTACATATTTTGGTATATGTACATATGTATATGGATTTATATATCACCATCAGTTGTGTTATAAAGCTCCAATAAGAGGTATGGGTGTCATGTCATTATCGTTGTCAAGTTATGTTCTCATGTTGGTTGTTTCTCAGTAGGTTTATCATTGTAAATACTACAATGAGCTAAGTTATAAAGCTCCATGGGCAGTATGTTTTTCTTACAACAATTGTGTTGATTGTAGGTGTTGTTAAGCACCGAGGATGGTGTTCCCCCGGGGGCGTTCTGTAATAGCCTTGGTGAAAACTCCATGTAAATAAAGTTAATAAAGACAAAATAATAACCATGATTATGGGACACTTATTCTAATTTGAATGTCAAGAAAGAAATCCTAGTGTGGGTGTTCATTTGGCTTATTATGACTAAAGAAAATTGGAAAAGGCAGACACAAAGGCTTTGGAAAGGCATGACCCATTGATTGGCATTTATTTATGAAAATAATGGAAATTAGGAGAAAAGGAAGGCGAAAGGTAATAGGTTGCATGTGAGGAGGAAAATGAAGGAGAATAACAGAAAAAGGAAAAAATAGAGACCTCATTAATAAAAAATCTTTTGAGGATCAATTGGTACCTTTTGGAAATTTAACCTTTTGTCAGTTCAAATTTGGAGCTCTCCCCCTATTCTCTCTCTCGCACACTCTTGGGCACTTAGAGTTTTCTTGGAGCACTTTAGCATTGGATCAAGAAAAGAAGAGAAGGAAAAGTAAAGAAAGGATCAAGAAAGGAAGAGCATGATGAAGCAACTACATCTGGATTATTTGTAGGTATCAATTTGGATGTGTGATTTCCTTTCTAGTTTTGGCATGCATGGTTATGCATGTGTGTTCTTCGTTCTCTTGCTTTCATGGGCATGGGTTTTTCTAGGTGTGATAGTGTTTTTCAGCTTAGCATTACCATTTCTGGATAGCCATGGTGTGATGGGGTTCTCATGCTCTTAGTTGTGTTGCATTACTAGATGGATTCGAAACTTAATGAGATGGTCTTTAAAAGAAGGAACACATGGCTTAGTGATCCCTAAATTATACTATGGATTGTGGTAAATCCTTGGCATAGTAACCCCTAAACTAGATTGTGGGTTGTAGTAAAGCCATATTTTGTGTCACCTCGGTGGGCCTAGGAATCGTCGACCGGTGAATAGCGATATATATGGTAAATCATAGAGGTGGGTGCTCTCAATCTAGCCTAGGAATCATGCACAATGAATGGAAGCATATCTGGTAAAGCATGAAGAGTGGAGTCTTAATGAGGGCCTCGTGATTTGGTGGGGATTGTGATAAAGAATATAAACTAGGAGACAAGAAAACTCCTCATAGTGTAGGTCGAGAAATTCAGTGGCCTCCATGCTTATTTAGGGACTAATGGTCTGGTTTGAATTGTGGTAAATATTGGTTCTATTGATGAGGGTGAGGTGGTTTAGCCTTAGGAAGCCCTAGTTAATTTTTGATTATGAGTCCCACATTCATTCTTGGAATATGGCATGGGGGTGATTGGATGAAAGAAATATTTGGTTGAGCTAATCTATGGTCAACTGGTTCGTGGAAGTCCCATACCTAGTTGGATTTTTCCCTCATTAATAAGACCTCATTCTCCTTGGTATTTGATTAGTACATGTACTAGTTTATATGTGGATTTTATGGCTATTATATCCTTTTCATTTATGTTGTTTATATGTAGGTTATGATTATGGTTGATGGAAATAATGATGTATGGATATCATCATGTTTTGATTTTTAAATGAATGAACAGTGAATATATAACCTAATAGATGATGATGCAGCTAATGTGATAATGCATCAATGCTTCTTAGTGATTCTCATATAAGTGTGAGACCGCTATGATCAGATCTATTGTTATGATCTATAGAATGTATATTTGTGACATGTTTGACAAAATGTTTGTCATGGCTAGTATAGGTTCAGTCATGTCTTTGTTCAAGTATTTTTATTAGTATCATTTTTTGATGTTAAAGTTTCATTTTTGGAGGTTTCATAAGGTTATGGGCAATGCCCTGAGTCTTGGCCTTGAAAAAGTGGCATAGATATGGGTTCATAGGTGCAAAACTAGCTTAAAACATCCTCAGTCCCTAGCATGCCCTTGTGTGGGAGTTACTAAGGGTCGAGGTTAGTAAAATGTCAAGTTACTTCAGGGTTGGTCACTTGGATGGGTTGGTTGGCCCCTAAATTTTGGTAGCATGTGTAGAAGTTTAGATTGATTATTTTTTTTTCAAATTCACTTCCTTAGTTGTACATGGGGAGTTGAACTAGATCATAGTCGCCTTCTATCACATGTTTACCCCAGCAAACTAGTTAACTTGGGTAAATGTGGGAGAAGTGTGTTATAAACAAAACCAAATGATGCATATTCAAAAAACTTATTGCAATATACCTTCATGGATTAGTCTAAAAGTTTCTCAACCAAATCACATGTAATCTATTAGTATTCCAATTATAGAGAATGATGTCATACAATGCTAATTCATAGGAGGGTAGTGCAATATAGTAAATAGAGTATGCCAACAAATTATCATAAATTCAGGCAACATTCAAGGAAATTTCATGATAAGTTGTACAATGAATTTTTAGGCATTACAGTCATACTAATCATCCTTATACTTTGTTAATAACCACTTAACAAGACCCATTGTCTGAATCATTGCTTATTCTCAACATTTAAGATGTTTCTTTATTTATTTTCAACATTCTAGAATTCTATTAACAACTTCAAGAAAATCCCATGCATTCCTACACTCTTTCACTATCACATTGTTTCATTATTAGAAAAGAAATGCACACATTCATTCTTTTCTAAAACCCATAACCAATGACCACAATTGCAAGCATAATTAAACATTATCAGAAGTGTATGGATACAAAGGGTGATATTCAATAAAAATTCACACTATCACTATTTATTTTGTGAGTATTCAATATTTCACATAATTTAATTATAATCAAATGCAATAGAATTTCTAACTGTCTTTTATTGAAATAATGACTGAATTTCATTAACAAAATTATTTTTCATATAAGTCATTCACACTATTATTCTTCAAAGCAATCATTAGTATAATACTTGAACTTTACTCATTAGTGTCATAACTCTAAACCTTATCATTCTTATGTAACCCAAAAGGTGTCAATGCTACAATATCTACTTTAATACAACTTGTAACAGCTTTCAGTTTACATCATACAAAATACACAAGATAATTTTTTTACAGGTTTTACAAGCATGTAGCATCGCATTAATAAATTCTCACATACTTTTAATCTAATAATAAAATGATATAATTATAATCATTAAGTGAGGTGACCATAGAAATGGAATAAAAAATTGCATAAATGAGTAATAATTAGTGCAACTTGTTATTGTAATGGAGACTGTTGCAACTTTTAGTATCCTTCAATTAACGAAGCATTACTAAAAACATGATGAATAATATAATTTATAACATTATTAAAGGTGTAAATATAAACAAAGAAACCAATTAGGAAAGGACATAACTGAAAATCGATATTACCATGGAAATCTTATAGAAAAAACCAGCAAACACTTTTATTTATTAACAATGTTTCATGAGGGAGTTTAGCCGTCACTCAATCACAAAGAGGGAGTACATACCTTGCTCATTATTGGAAGTTTTACAAAGAACCATAAACCTTAATTCATGTACTATTAGCTAGAGGCACATACATTGGACATGTTGCCATGTTTATCAAACAAATTACCCAATAGTGTTTAGAGTATGATATCTTTGTGGTATAGTGGTTTAGTGTTGTACTTTTCTTCTCCATCATGCATTGCCATTGTGAGACCATAACAAGTCTTATTTTTTTTTTTTATCTGAATAGGTCTACTTCTATATTAGTACAAAAACATAATACATCGAGGTCATTTCCTCTTGAAAGTAAGCCTGCAGAACCACCATGATTACAAACATAACTTATCAGTGCTCAATGATAAACTAACTAAGTGTTGCATTGGAAAACAGTAGAGAGCCTAACCATGACTGAAACAAAAAATAAAAAAGAAACCACAATGTTTTACATGGAACTGTGATTGGAATAGTGGGTTTATTACAACAGTTGCTGGAAGAACTGGGACATTACTAAAGAGCCGAGAAACACTATTTAAAACATAGGACTAAAAACCAACATCAACAGCAGCGGAGTCAGCGGACAAGGCAAGATACCGAGGGCCGGTAGGGTGCCTGCTTCGCGATGGAGATTGGCTATTGGAACGGAAGCGCTTGTTGCAACTGTAGGGCAGGCGATAAGTAAGAAACCTCGAGCACACAAAATTTCCAGGAAAGCAAAGAGCACCGACTTGATTAATCATCATGGGAGGGATCTAGTTTTTCTTCGACTATGCGGAAACCAAATTGGTAGTCTTCTTCATCCTCAGAGGGGTGGCCCTCTCTGCAAGTCGAAATGCTCACGCCTGCCTGATCTTGCGAGATTTCGAAAGCCATACATTTGCTAGAGCCAGAAGCTTTGCTCGGCTCATAGTTCATCTGGACTGTGCCAAGTCTAGCATCTGGTGTCTTATCCATCATCACCCGAAGTGAGCCAGCTGCCTAACCAGCGATGATTTCCTAGAGCTCGATGGTGACAGAGGCCATGAAGGAGAGATTGTCGTGATTGCAGGGAAATTGAAACTGGGCGGAGTTAGAGTTGAGGGTGCTCGCTGCAACACTGTTCTGACCTCTGCCTCTGCCCCGTCCGCTTTTGGTGGCCGGATAACAATCCATACTAAAATCCGAGAAGAAGGTAGAAGAATCTGTGGTGGAGGTAGATACCTGGAAGCTTGATCGCCCCCTGGAGCCACCCTTCCTACTGCTCATCCACTGACGAAGCTTCAACATATCCAACAGACCAGGTTGATTCAGGCTGTTAGAGCACAGGCTTGAGCAACTAAGGAGGCGGGAAAGGTTAAGCACATGCTTGGCCTTAGAATCTAGAGGGCAGAATTGAAGACCGGATACTAAGAGGCTGGATGAAACGTAGATGAATCTGGGAGAGATCTGAAGGCGCATCCAACTATTCGCCCAGCGAGCCAGGAGCCAGAGCATCTCGTGAATGGTATGAGGCCAGTCTTCCGTTGCAGCGAAGGAGAGAAAGGAGTACAGAAAGGAAATGAAAATGCCGTTAGTTGAGGGTGACATGTTAAATCGATGAGCCGAAGGAGAGGGAGAGTCAGGCTGCATTAATGCGGCATTACTCTTGTGTGCAGGGGAATTAATGGCAGGAGCTATGGTAGATGCAGTGATGGATGAGAAGAGCCACGTGCCCCTCCAAATAGTTGTCCACATGCTCATTCGAGTACTTTGATCAAACACCTGGATCTGGGAGGGAGAGACCTTGGTGCACCAGGAGTGTGCAATCTTTTTTAAGTTGTGTATCATTGCAATTTTACAAGGGACTAGAGAAGAAAGGGAGCTACTGATCAACCCCTTGATTAGCTAGTTTGTCTACTACCTTATTAGCTGTTCTCCTGACATGCCTAAAGGTAATGCTGCGAGGAGGCTTGAGCCATTCTTCAATTTGTTCCAGTCTACTTAGAAGCCTCCATCTTGAGGCAATCTTAGCAGCTTAGGATCCTGATTGTATCCTTCTAGTGGCTTCGATTAGGATTTGTGAATCCCCTCCAACTTCTAAAGCGAGCAAGTTTTTTGATTCTGCTATGCATAGTCCTTGCCATAAGCTCTCAAGCTCTACAACATTGTTGTTGTCCCTACATAGAGATTCATGGTAAATGTGCCTAACATAGCCTTCCGAATTCTTGAAGATGCCCCATATCCAGCTGGTCCAGGATTGCCTTTAACCGCTCCATCAAAGTTCAAATTGTAAGGATGGATGGTGGGAGGCGACCAAACATGAGCCAACTCAGAGTGAATCGCATTGTTGGAATTGATCTGGTCTCCACAGGTGATTCCTAGATTCCAATTAGCTAGAATTAGTCGTTCCTGGGGTAAGACAGGCATATCTGAGTCTTTCCATTGTCTGAGAGCTAGAGATTCTTTGAGATTCCGCTTGAGGAGAGACCAGAGGATGTCAAGAGGCGTGCTATGATTTTTGAAGATCCTATTATTTATTTCTTTCCAAATGATCGAATAGATGAAGCTTGGAAGAAGGCTCCTAAGGGCATTGAGTAGAGAACTTTGGAAAGGATCCCGCGGCTAGTTCCTAATGGTGTTGACAATGTATCTGTCTCTTCGACCTGTTCTTCTGTTACAAAGTGTTGTTCTCTCCCACATTTGAGCGGCGAATGGGCAAGTATCCAAGAGATGATTGATGTTCTTGGAATGGTGATTGCAGTTGGGGCATCTTGAAGGCCCAATGAATCCTCGTTTTTGAAGGTTATCCCATGTGAGGACTCGTTGTTTTCTAAGAGGCCAAAGAAAGGTAGAGACCTTGGGCTAGTTGTGCGATTGCCAGACTTGGTCCCATAGTTGATCTTTGTTTAGATGCAAAGGTTAATAAAGAATTTGATATGCTTCCTTGGTTGTGAACATGCCTTTGGTAGTATATCCCCATCTCAATCGGTCATGCTCTTCAAAAAAAAATATTTTCCTTGTTTTGAGCTCTTGATCAATCTCATCATATGTTTCCTCCTGCCAGTTGGCCTGCCATGAGTGTGCCTGTCTCCAAAGTCGAAAACTTTGGGGCGATTGCTGCTGCCAGTAATGATATTCCTTAATTAGCCCATTCTACTGCATGGTTTCGTGCCACTTAGGTTTGTGAAATAGAGAGGCAAGTTTGGGGAGTTGTTGCCAGGAATCGCTCCAAAATCTTGCAGTGTTACCTGAGTGGATTTCCCAAAAGATGTGTGCTTGAATAAAGGCGTTGTGGATCTTGGCAGCATTCCAAATCTGCGAGCCCGGGGTGGTGGAACTGAATCTTATTAGCTCCTCCTGAGGACTACCTGGGGCATATTTGGCATGCAAAAGTCGACCCCAAGGAGTATGCGGTTTTGAGATCCAATTCCAGCATATGCGTGCACCCATGATGTTGTTGCTATGGAATGGATACCTCAGACTTAGCCCTCCATTTTATTTTGGAAGACATACTTCCGTCCATTTGACTAGTGCCCATTTTTTGTTATGGCATGAGAAACCCCAAAGAAAGTTTCTTTGTAGATTGCGAAGACACTTGAGGACCCACTTCGGGGCAGCTATGATTGAGAACAGATACAAGGCATATCTTGGAGAACATATTTAATGAGAATGATCCTGCTTGCAATGTTGAGAGAGCGATAGGTCCAGGAGGAGAGCCTGTTTTCTAACTTGTCAATAAGAGTCCTCTAGGAAGCATGTTTGAGAGCTGAGTCAAACAGGGGAGATCCAAAAGATTTTGAAGGAAGCTTGGCTATTGAGAAACCCAATATCTTGGTTATATTCCTCTGACTGGAAAGGGGAGTATGAAAGAAAAAGAGCTGATATTTGGCAGCATTGATGGAGGTGTGAGAGGCTTCAGAGAACATATTGAGCAGGAATTTGAAGACAGAGGCTTCTTGCACTGACGGATGGCCAAAAAGCATATTTTCGTCTACAAACTGTTGGTGGGTGATGGGAGGTTGTCCATGTAGCGAGATACCCTTTAAGGAGTTGGAGATTGAAGCAGATTTGAGGAGGCGGCTTAGTCCTTCATCCATGAGAACAAATAGAAACAGGGAAAGAGGATCGCCTTGACGGATACCCCGAGAAGAGTGAAAAGGAAGAGAAGGGGAACCATTTAAAAGATGGAAAAGCAAGGGGTAGCAATGAGATTCATGATCCATGATGTCTAGGTAGCATTAAAGCCTAATGTAAGTAAGATGTGTTTAATATAGGTCCAACTGAGCTTGTCGAAGGCTTTGGAGAGATCAAGTTTGAGAATCATACCTGGTTTTTTCAGAAGCTTGAGAGAATGGATCACTTCGTGAGAGAGGACGATGCCAACGAGTATTTGTCACCCTTCTACATAGCCTGTTTGTTCTGGCAAGATGAGGAGAGGGAGAAGGGGTTTGAGCTTGTTGGCCACGACTTTGGATATGAGCTTGTATATAACATTGCATAGTGCAATCGGCCTGTATTTGTCGGGAGTATTGGATTCTTCCGCTTTCAGAACGAGCGCTATGAAGGTCATGTTTAGGGAAGGTAGGGCCGAGTGCATCGATCTCGATTCTTCCACAAGATCCCAGACTTCATTTTCTATATGCTCCTAAAAAGCGTGAAAGAAGTTAGCTGTGAATCCGTCGGGGCCAGGTGCTTTTCCATGCTTGAGCTGAGCCATAGCATCCTCCACTTCCTACATAGTAATAGGCTGTAGTAGCCTCTTGTTGTGATCAACATTTATGAGTTTAGGAATGTGCTACGCTATAGTTTGTATTGCTTGATTTCTACAGCCTGGGGGTTCCCTAAGGATGTCCTGAAAGTAATCTTGGAATTCCTAAACCACCTCTTCATGCTTCTCTAGATGCTCCCCTTGCTGATTGTTGATGAAGGCGATGTTGACCATAACAAGTCTTATTGAACAAAGTTTCCATTGTAAAATTGTGTTCGACAATTTATCAGTTTGCATGTAATATTAGTTATATATAATGATATCGTTTCTTGCAATAGTATTAGTTATGAAAAATCTTTCAATTTCTACAATTGTCACTCAATCATTGGAAAATCATGATTTCATCCCTGCAACCACTATCAGAATAAAAAATCTAACATCTCGTTTACCTAAAATATCAATTTATCAAAATCCAAAATATTATTGTTTTTCTTCCAAACATAATGTGAGAGAATCCATATCTCTCTATCATAAAGATTCAATTTACACCACTTATTATTTTTATGTGAAAACCACTAATAACTTCTATGTATTATACATCTTTGTGTAAAAGTGATCTCTTGGAAATGGATAAATAAAAGTAAAGGTCATAACCACAACTAAAATTTTATTGTAAAGGCATTAGAAAATATAGAAGCATAACTATTATTGTGTTTAACTCATGCATTACTATAACCACTACTGTAACACATACTATTATTGTATTTAACATAATACAAAACTGTGGGTGTTTTCAAAAAACCATGGTAATAATTCCTTGTTACTCTTTCTTATAAAACCATGGGTATTAATCTACATGTTTTTTTTAACATAATAAGATATTTATCAACATCAACTACTATTTTTTTTTATTACCAATATAATAACATATACATATGAAACACAATTATCATTTTTGTCTATATTTCAAATGCATTATAAAAGTAAAAACATTTATAAAATGTGCCTACTTTTCCACATTTCACATTCATTGTAAAATAGAAAATGCATTGAAAAAGTTCAACTTTTATTTGTAGGTGTAAAAATTCTTATACACTTACTGTTGCATTCATCTATTGCAAATGTATTTACCAATGCAAAACCAAATTTATATATAATATTAACTTGCAAGGAACATGTAAACGAAGAGCATGCATGCCCATATAATAAAAAATTAAACTTCGCCACAAAAAAATTTAGAATATTCAAACCCATTTTTAATCTGAGAAAGAAGCAATACATTCACAAAATCTTACATAAGTAAATATAGAATGGGTTGCAAGTAAGGTCATAATTATTGCCACCATCAGAGGTCTCTGGTTCAGAGACTTTCACACCACTGTTCACATTCTCATTGTAGTTCAAATTATCATTTAATAATTGGAATCCCTCAGTCAAAGGTGCTACAATTCTCATAATTCATTCATCCAACCAAAGAATTTTGATACAAGTGAGCATGAAGCAAGGGGATATTTTTGATATATTTCCCACATCTAGAGTTCATCACTAATATATTAGTGAAAGATAATACCGATGCTTATGCAAGAGAAGCAATTGACAAGATTTTCTTGGTTAGTTGGCCTCATTTATTCGTCACCAATTCCCCCTTGAATTCCTAGAACTAATGCATTTTTGGTGATCGATCGGATAGTTCCAAACCATCCCAAAATTAGGCTGTGGGGTTTCTAACTGATACTTGGTGCCCACCATTTCGGATCTTGAAATCATGAGTGTAAAATATTAATATGCAATATCTAGGGATATTACATGATGCACTAGATTGCTCTGTGAGGACATCAGTTTGGGGATACACACAAGCACATATGCTATGTGAATTTTTTCATTGTTTAAGTTAGATTTGTGAATGTATAAATGGATTCAATGATTTGAAATTTTTTTTGGGCACTTTTTTTTTGTGTAATCTACATAACTTAAACTTGAAATTCCAACAAATCTTTGTTTCATTTTAGACAAAATTTCCCAAACAATTATACTTGAAAAGGGGTGAACATGTAAAATAATGAGATTATTTGAAATTTTTTAACCATAAAATTTATTTTTCTGCAATTGCTTATATAATATATACATATATTTTTTTTAACTATTAATAACATATACATATATACATCGTCGACATTGAAATCATTTACTTAACATGGGAAATGAGATATTTTATATATAAATTATATAGTGTATATTCTTTTTGTTTTTTCCTATTAATATGAATGACATCTCTCCCTTTTATTATTCTTATAGGGAAGTAATTGAAATTTTTTAGTTTTAATTACTTCTTCTCT